>QEOT01124248.1:132147-241929 GCA_003123785.1 Pterocarya stenoptera | reverse complement strand
GCTATTATTCATCAAATGAGTTGTGTAGCCACTCTACAATAAAATGGTGTTGTAGAGAGGAAACACCAACATCTTCTAAATGTGGCTAGAGCTCTTTGTTTTCAATCTTAATTGCCCTTACAATTTTGGAGTGATTGTTTCTTACATGCTGCTTACTTAATAAATTAAATTCCCATTCCTATTCTTTCTAACAAATCTCCACATGAAATCCTATTTTCTATTTCTCCTACATACACTCATTTGCGTGTCTTTGGTTGTTTGTGCTATGCCACTACCTTTTCTCATTCTCGTTCCAAGTTTGATCCAAGAGCTAAACCTTGTGTTTTTCTTGGATATCCTTTTGGTGTCAAAGCTTACAAGCTTTATGATTTGTCTTCTCATACAATCTTCATTTCTTGGGATGTTATCTTTCATGAGAATATTTTTCCTTTTACTTCTTCACCTTTGTCTTCTCCTATTTTTCCTCCTCCTATTCATCTTTCTTGTGATGATAGTGGTACTGCTTCTCAGACTACTCCTCAACCTAATTCTACTTCTGTGCCATCAACTATTAATCTTGAATCTGATCCACCTAGAAGGTCTTCAAAGATTCATCACCCTCATTCTTACTTGCAGCAGTATCAATGTAATCTCTTGCATTCTTCTTCACATACAGTTTCTTCCCTGGACAATGTTTCTTTACTTCTGGTTCTTCTCTTTATCCTTTGTCTTCTATTTTGTCATATGCTCGCCTTTCTCCTTTACATAGAGTTTTTACTGCTTTTATTTCTTCACATGATGAACCTCAATCATTTTCTCAAGCCGTTAAGTATGCACATTGGCATGCTGTCATGGCTAGTGAGATTAAAGCCCTTGAAACTAATCACACATGGTCTCTTTCTACTCTACCTCCTGGAGGAGCCATCGGCTACAAATGGGTTTACAAAATAAAATATAAAGTTGATGGTTCAATCATGAGATATAAGGCAAGACTTATTGTTAAAGGTTTTACACAACAAGAGGTCTTAGATTATCTAGAGACTTTCTCTCTAGTAGTAAGCTTACCATTGTTCGTGTTCTTCTTGCTGTGGCTACAATTAAACAATGACATTTGTTTAAGTTAGATGTGAACAATGCTTTTTAACATGGTGATTTAGCTGATGAGGTTTACATGCAAATTCCTCCTGGTTTTGTTCAAGATGGGGAGTCTAAAGTGTGTAGAATACACAAGTCTTTGTATGGTTTGAAACAAACATCTAGGCAATGGTTTGCTAAATTGTCCAGTTTTGTTACTTTTCTTGGTTTTGAGCAATGTAAGTCAGATTACTCCCTGAGTCTTCTGGAGATCATTTTACAGCAATGTTAGTATATGTTGATGATGTAATCTTAGCTGGAAATGATTTAAAAACCATCTCTGGATTGAAGGCAAAGCTTGATGATGAATTCAAAATTAAAGACTTGGGGAATTTGAAATAATTTTTAGGCTTGGTGGTTGCACATTCTACACAAGGAATCTTTATATGCCAAAGAAAGTATGCCTTAGATGTTATTGAAGATGCTGACATGCTTGGAGCACAATCAGTAAAGTTTTCCATGGAACAAAATTTAAAGCTGAATCAATCTAATGGAGTGTTACTCACAGACTCAACAATTTATAGAAGATTAGTTGTGAGTAGGCCTGTAAGACGGTCGGTCCAGACCAGAGAAACCGACCTGTTTAGTCCGGTCCGAACTGGACCGAAAATACAAATGGCCGGTTTTGGTCTAAGGATTAAGGAAAGTTTGGTTTTCAGTCCGGTCCCGGGGTGGAGAATTCTCAGATTGGACCAACCGAATTCTAACTTTAATATTTTTATTTTTATAAATATATACTATTATATAATAATTGTATAATAAATTATGTAATTTTCATCTAACCTATCTCCATTTATAATATAAAATTTTAAATATGTAAATTTGTAATTTCAAATTAATATTATACTATCATAAATTATAATACATTCACATTCTCTAGTAACAAAGTAACAATTAATAATGTAACATCATCAATATAATTATATAATTATAAATTGATTACTAAACTAAAGCACTATAACTATAGACTATAGTATGTAATTATTAATTATAAAAAAATCACTATAGTCTATAAGTCTATAAGACTATAACTATATATAGTATTAAATTATTAATATCACTAATGACTAATGACTATAAGTTTATAACTACTACTAATATATAACTATACTAATAGTATAATATTAAATTATTAATACTATTACATAGTCTATTATAGTCTATATTATATAGCATTTATCAATACTAAATGACTATAAGTTTATAGGTTATAACTAATACTATTATATAATATATAGTCTACTATAACTATATAGCAATACTAAATCACTATAAGTTTATAACTAATACTAAATCATTATAGTCTATTAAATGTATTACAAATATATAAAAATTATAATTATTTTTTTTTCGAAACCATAAAAAAAGAAAAAGAAGAAAGAATCACATTAAAAAAAAGAAAAAGGAAAACGGAGTCGTAAGACTAACTGACTAAGAACCAAAAAAAGTTCAAAACAATAAACCCTAAAGTCTCAAACCTCTCACCTCACTCTTTCACCCCGTGGCCGTCACCCATCTCTCGTCTCTCAGCTAACTCTCTGCCTCACAGACCAGTAGACCACCGTTTCTCACCCATCTCTCGTCTCTTGTCTCTCGCCTCGCCACCATCTACCACAGTTCACACAGTGACGCACATACCCTCGGCCTCACCAATCACCACGCACAAACCCTTCACAGTTTCACCTCAAGGTAATTTTTTTTTTTTAAATTACTTTGAAATCTCAAATATGATAGATGGTTTTAGCTTAGGGTTCCTTGAATAGTCTAATTTTGGAATTTATTGATGTTTCTAGTGAATTTAGTGATGTTTGAAGTGAATTTAGTCTAATATAGGGATGTTTCTAGGAATTTAGTGGGCTGGATTGATTTTAACTGTGATGACATTAGTGATTTTTGAAGTGAATTTAGTCTAATTTAGTGATGTTTATAGGGCTGTGCGCCACTGTCGTTTACTTTGGTACAAAATGAAATTATTTTGTTGATATTCAATTGACCAAAAATTGTCTCAAGTTCTGAACAATGTTCAACCTAATTAAAATTATCTAAACCTTTTTAGTTAGCCTTTTCATTTTATTCTGAAATAAATTGTCACAAGACAACTCATAAGGGTCAAGCGTATTAACACTATTTTACTTTAATAGTTATGAACTAATAGGCCATGGCATCTCACTTTAATCATGATTGTGAGTTTTGCTAGATGGACTCTATTCCAGAATTAATTCCACAAGACTCTACTACAGATGATGTAGAGTCAACAGAAGCTACACATGGGCAAGACATTCCTCCACTCCCACCCAATATAAGTAGTACTAAACCGAGTGTTAGGGGTAGACTTAGGTCAATGGTTTGGAATCACTTTACAGTAATACCAAAAGGTGATCCATGTAAACCTAGGGCTGCATGTCATTACTGTGGTATTTTGTATGCATGTGATACGAAGACCAACGGTACAAAATCCATGAAGTATCACATTGAGAAGCAATGTAAGAAATATCCGTTTAAGAATGAGGCTAATAAGTCCCAAACTACTCTTGGTTGGAAGGCGAGTGAAGGATCTGGTAGTGGGGGATTAGTGGCCATAGCATTTAGTGTTGAGGCTTGCAGACAAGCCTTAGCAGAAACGATTATTCTTGATGAGTTGGCCTTTAGGTTCGTTGAAGGGGAGGGTTTAAAGAAGTTTATGCTCGTTGTTTGGCCTAAGTGGGTAGGAATTCCATCCCGTGTTACGGTTGCAAATGACTGCTTTAGTATGTATATAAGGGAAAAAAATAAGTTGAGAAATGCTCTTCAAGGGCAACGAGTTTTCCTCACCACGGATACATGGACATCCGTGCAAAACCTCAACTACATGCATCTCACTATACACTTTATTGATGATAATTGGAACCTACACACAAGAATTCATTCTTTTTGTTTGGTTGAGAATCATAAGGATGATACACTTGGTAAGGCCATAGAGATATACTTGCATGATTGGGAAAGACCGAAAGTACTTGCAATCACACTTGATAATGCAAGTTTTAATAACGGAGCAATTTCTTACTTGAAGAAAAAATCAAGTATAGGAAGGACACTGTTTTGAGAACATGAATTCTTGCATGTTCGGTGTTGTGCCCACATTTTAAACTTAATTGTCCGTGAGGGGTTGAGGGAATTTGATGAGTCTATTGTGAATGTGAGAGGTGTTGTGAAATATGTTAAGTCATCGCCTCAAAGGTGGACTATATTTAAGAAATGTATTAGGTTGGAAGAAATTACAAACAAAAGTGAAATTTGTTTAGATGGACCGAGTACTAGGTGGAACTCCACCTATCTTATGTTGGAGGGGGTTTTAAAATTTCAAAAAGCTTTTGAACGGTTGGGAGACGAAGATTCAGGATTTTTTACTAGTGTTGGAGACGATGATGATGAAATAGATGATGTGGACGTGGTGAAAAGGAGAACATCAAAGAAGTTAGGGCCTTCCAAAAAGGACGATTGAGAGAAGGTAAGGTTGTTTGTAAGGTTTTTTCAACTATTTTATGATGCAACTTTATCTTTTTTGGGGGGTCAATATGTAACTTGCAACTCATTTTTTCTGGAGTTAGTTAAAATAGCCGATGCAATTGTAGTGGAGTGTGAAGAAGGAAGCCCCTTGGTGGGATTAATGGCCACAAATATGAAGAAAAAATTTAAAAAATATTAGGGTAATTTAGATAATATGAATATGTTGTTGTTTGTTGAGATTATTATTGATCCTCGGTACAAGTTTAAATATTTTGATTTTGCATTGAAAGTGATGTATACCAATGATCCCACAAAAGTGGTTGATTTGAGTTGGAAGGTTCAAAATGCTTTAATCTGCATGTATGAGGCATATGCTGGTAATGAGGAAGGCAACAATTATGATCTACAACAACAGCGCACAAGTTCCCGATGTGAAGAAGTAAATAATACAGATGATAGTGGTAGTGGTAGACATAAGGATAGGATGACAGAAAGAATGACCATATTTCAGCAATTTGTAGAGTCAGAAAACTCTTTGGAAAACAAGAATGAGGTTGATAGATATCTAACTGAAAGTTGTGAGAAGGCATTTCCAAGTTTTGACATTTTTATTTGGTGAAGGGTTAATTCAGTTAGATATTCTGTACTTTCAAAAGTTGCACGAGATGCACTTGCAATACCGATATCTATAGTGGCCTTCGAATCTACATTTAGCATAGCGGGTCGTGTCCTTGATCATTTCCGAATTAGTTTATCTTCGATGATGGTTGAGGGTCTCATTTGTACACAGAATTGGCTTCGTTCTTCTTCTACTCTAATCAGCCTTAAGACTTTAATGGATGAGGTGGAGGATTTTGATAGGCAGTTGGGTATGTTTCTTACTTCATTTTATAATTTATATATATAATACTATATGTTATGTAAATTTATATAATTTTGTTTTGTTTCTTTATTGTGTAGAACTTGTTCGGGACGGTAATAATTCTATGGAGGCGTCAAATACAATATCTACAATCAATGCAAGTTAATGAGGTAAATTTGTTTTAGCTTGTTAGTTTTTAATTTTCACTTTTGCTAATAATTGCTTTGTTTACACTTTACAGCGTATTGTGAAAATTTTATAGGTATACCATGCCAAAAGATATAGGGCCACGACAAGATGCACTACATTTTGAAGAGTTGTTTGCTGTAACAGAATTCTTGTATAATTTGTATTGATGTAATTACCTTATGTATTGATATAATTTGTATTGATGTAGGGCCACGACAAGATGCACTACCTTATGTTTAATTTTATTTTTTTAGACCTTTTAATTTTTCAGCTTTTTGGACCTGTATAATTTTTAGTTTTCATTATCTATACTTGGGAATAGTTTTTGCTTTCCCCTCTTTTAGTACTCAAATTTGCTTGGAAATGTTATTTGAATTTTCTTTCATTATCTAGTATAATTTTTTGTTTTAAGTTTTAACCTTGTTTAAATTGTTTGGATGGATATAGAGAAATTTTATTTTTTGTAGTAAAACCTTTTATTCAAATTTATAGTATATAGACAATTTTCTTTTATGTTAATTTTATCCAAGTTTTCTTTTCAAGTTATTTTTGGATATTTTTTAGTTTAAAATTGGATAAAATACTAGTGGGTTTTTACTGCTGGGTCGAAATAACATAAGAAGTCTGATTGGGCTATTGGCCCATTAAGTATAGGCGTGGACCGAATAGGACCGGACCAGACTGGACCGGTCCTTATCCCTATTCAGTTCGGTCCAGGGTGAGAAAACCCTAGACCCAATTGGTTCGATCCAGTCCGTAAAACTCACTCGGTCCAAACAGGACCGGATCGAATTCACCCCTAGTTGTGAGGCTTTATACTTTACTATCACTAGACCATATCTATTTTATTCAGCTCAAGTGTTGAGTCAATTTATGGATAAACCACGAGAACCCCACTTGGCTGTTGCTTATCGAGTTTTGAGATATATCAAAGGTATTCTAGGACAATGATTGTTCTATTCATCCTCTTCACAGCTTCATTTCAAAAGTTTTTGTGATTCAGATTGGGCAGGATGCCCATATATACAAAGATCACTTACTAGTTATTGTGTCTTTGTAGGAGATTCACTTATTTCTTGGAAAAGCAAGAAACAAACCACAATCTCTCGAAGTTAAGCAAAACCTAAATACCCAGCGCTATGACAGTTACTTGTTGTGAAATCAGTTGGTTGTTGTCATTGTTTCATGAGCTGAAATGACCACATTCAAGACCTTTTATGTTTCTTCAACGCATCAACTTAGTGACCCTTTCACAAAACCACTTGGTTGTGGTGCTTTCTATGGATTACTTGGCAAGATGGGCATTCTTAATACACATGCTCCACCTTGAGAGAGAGTGTTAGAATTTATTCATTATGATGTGTAATTAGATACACGTGTGCATAGCTTACTTAGTTAACTGACTTTGATGGGTCAGTTTGTTACTTGGAAGCTTCTAGTGCATATATATGCAAGTGTATAAATAGATTTTACCGTTCAGAACATATACAATATCAATATTACTCTCATTTTCCATAGTCTCTCGAGGGTTCTCTCTAGTTCTTGAGATCTTTAGTTTCTTATTTTCATTTTGCTAGCAGTTTGCATCAAATTCTTCACATATTAGTGGTTTGCATGTGCAGCGTCTTCATCCTTATTCTAATAATTAATGAAGTATTATCATCCTATATATAAAACTTTGGTGAAAATTTATATATAGGGTATAAAGTCATTTTTAATTTCGAAAAATATAAGGGATTATATATATTAATCTTTTTCTTTAAAAAAGAATATATGTATATATAGATAAACTTGTATTTGACATGATTTTTTGTAACTGTCTCATGCAGATCCTTTTTTATATTCTAGTACGTACTTGCCAACTGGCTTGTTGATCAAGATATGCTTGCTTAGTCACATGAGATTGGAAATTATCTTCCTTTGCGGCCAGTTGCTACGTATATACAAACCGGCCTTCCTGAACAAGTCAACAAACATTACTTTAATTCCCCTGCTGCAGTCCGCAGAGATATATATGGAGTTATGAGGGAACAGTCCCGGTCAAAACAAGCTGGTAATGCTTCTCTTCCTGCTTGGATTCAGATTTCATTTCAGGTAGATCAGTTTATTAATTTGCCCCCAGCTCTGTCTGAGCTGGCCGGCCGGTGGGGTACTTTTGATATTTCATTTTTTAATGTTGTTTAATATTGTTCTTCCAGTCACGACCATGCACGTGGCAGCAGGATGATCACCATCCACATGATCATCATCATGAACTTTTACTTTTTCATCGATCCTACGATATTGCACATATATATATATATATATATATATACAACGATCTTGCAATTATTTTATTTGATTTTCAAAGCTATATATACTGAAGGAATATTGACGTACGTGGAACTGCACTTGATTTGATTAGTTGGATTTCGTTTGAAAATAATAATATATTAAGGCTGCAGGCGGACAGTAACATGTATGGGGCTGGCCGAAAGAAACCCTAATCTCTTTTCTCCTCTAAAAAAATGGATGCAAAGTTTTCTACGTCGACCTTTAATTTGTGCATGCAGCTATATAGCAGCTTGTATATATATATACATATATATATATTTATATATATTGGATGTTGGCCGATTCTACATATCTTTGATATATGCCATATTAATTAATATTCGTTAAAGGGAGAGAACCCTTAACCTTTCCATCAACTTTTGATATCTCTTTAGTTAGGTCATATCATGATCATGATCATGAGTTGTATACATTAGGGTTATTATCTATGAATATATTATTAATTATGCATGTATGTTGGAAGATAATGTTGGGCGGAAAGTACTACTTTTGTTCCTTATTTTATGAATGGCATGCATGATGCATATACTCATGTATGCAAAAGATTTGTAAAAGACGATTAGACCCATTAATCGATCGTGTCGATCGATAGGAATATCCCTTCGATCTCGAAATTAGTCAGTACTATAAAATATGATTAATCTTTTAGAGGCTGCATGATGCATGCATTAAAGCCCATGTAAGAGATCTAGAAATTAAGGGGGAGTGCATGCGAACGGGAGATCAGAATAATGCTCGATCGATCGAGCATTATTTGTGTACTTTTTAACTGTTTGGGCAGAACTGATTAAAAAATAAGGGGAAAAATGTAAGAAAGTGTCGTGTTAATGTTATTGTGTCTTACTTGTGAAAGAGAAAAAAGGCAAAGCTAGGGTCATGAGGTCAGGCTTAGAGCTACTGATTGTAATGCGTTACAGAATTTGGGACGTGGCTGGAGTACAGTACTACTTGTGGTGGGGATTCAAATTATAAGGACCAATATAAAATATTGATGCCAAGATGTAGGAAAGTGAAATGATTTGATCTATAGTTATAAGATGTGTAAATCTCATACAGTTTATTTAAAAAATAGATAAATTTATGATTCACATGAAAACAAAATTTACTATTTAATAAGTCTAATTTTTTAAAGAAAATGCACGAAACTTAAACTATTGTATCTAACGACATTTATTTTGAAAAGTGACGACCACTTATTAATAACCTGCATGCATTGATCTTATTCACACCATCTTTAAATGGCTGGCTGATAAATCGTCTTCTCCTCTACCACTTTGTCTCTTTGTGCATAACTTTGTTTTCAGCCACGTTCTTCTTGCTGTTTTTATCCCTATTTCAACATCAATGAACGTGAACTAAGAGTACAGGTCATGGAGAAGTTTGATACCTCCGTCGGGATCTTTTTTGGCAAATGTCAAAACTCATCCAATGATCAATATTAGTAAGGGAAGTAATCTAGTCACAAAAAAATTACATAAAAATAATTCTACAAACTCATGTAGTTTAATATAATTCGTCAGTTTGTAAAGTTATTTTTATTATAAAGTAGATTTAACGAACCACATAAAATTACGTCAGTTTGTAAGATTATTTTCTATAATCTCTTTATATATGTAACAATATCCTATTAACAATATCTTTCTCTCTCTACTTTTGTTTTTTTTCTTGACCTATGAAATGTGGAAAATGGAATCAAATAATTTTGCCAAAATTTTACAGCTAGGAGACGAGATCATCTTGCTTATGATATGATGGGGGAATCTTGTGGGTGGTCCATATAATAAATTTAAAAAGAAAGGGTAAAGACATTAGAAAGAATTTGTCCTTAGCTACCCAGAATATCAGTCAATAAATAAATGAAATAAGCAGAGGACACTCTTGAGATGGGGTGCATGTTCAAACTCCTTTTCCCTACAAACAATTGTGTACTTGGGAACATCATTACCATCTCTTCATTTTTCCAATAATTAGGATGCATTCTAAAAAGTTTCATCTCTTTCACACATACATAGACATTCACTGCACGCATCTCCAAACTTTAGCACGTGGAATGACATCGAAAAGTATTGGATGTGTCCCCTCCACTTGGTAAGAGAATGGCCACACATTAACCTTTAATTATTATGATTTTAATAATATTGGTGTTATTCAAAGGATGTGTTGTCATCGAGACAATTAGAATTGGTTCATTAAATTTATTTTTAAAATTTAATAAAAAGTATATATGTTTTATAAATATAAAATTTTTTAATCTAAATTTTATATTGAATTAATTATTAAATTCATCAAAATAATAATATAATATTATTATTTAATTTTAAAAAAATATTAATTAAATCATAATTTAGCTTCTACTAATCAATTGTAATATTTCACTTCAAACATCTACAATCTAATTGGGTCTCCAACAACAGTGTGCGATATATGTAATTTTAATAATAAAATAATAGGATAGCTATTGAATATTAATTCTTTAAATTTGAAGGTATAAGTGAATTTCCTATAACTAAAAGTTTCACATTTGAGTAGAAGATTTTTAAAATAAAATTTATCAAATTTTAAAAATTTGACTCATTTGATGTGTCTAATACTTGTACTCTAATGATTATGATTGTAATAATCTTGGCGTTTTCAAGGATTTGTTACAAGGATGAAAATCCTCGACTTTTAAGCATTATGTTCCTTTTGAAAATCTACTGCTTTTAAAACAATCTCAATTTTTTTCATCCACTCGATTTTCTTTTAATTTTTTAATTCATGGTAAACACTGAATTAGTAATAATTTGGTGCTTATTTATAATTTGGTGCTTATTTATCCATTTCATTTAAAAGAGTATTGCTATATATATAAGTTGATATACTTTAAGATACTCATTATAATTTCAAAAAAATTGAAGTGCTACGATTACAAAGAGATTTCATATAAGTAAATTCACAAACTGACATGACTACATATGATAAGTTAGATCTACTTTACAATAAAAATAACTTTACAATTTGAAGTACCATATCAAATCATATTAGTTTGTGAATTTACTTTTATGTCATCTCAATGTGGCTATCGCATTTCTCTTAAAAAATCAAAATACTAATAATTTTTTTAGCATAGCTTATCTAAAAAAGCTTCCACATTAGTGGAGTGTTGGGTGTGTAAAAATTAAGACTTATCTAAATGAGCGGTGCTACTCCCACCGCTGGGAGCCACCGCTCAGTCTAACCTTTAGTGTAAATTGTAGTGTTTATTTTTTTTGTATTTTTTTACATCTATTTTTTTAATACATTTAAATATTTTTTAAAAAATAAAAAAATTCATAATATTATTAAAAAATACTTACTTAATCATTAAGTTAAAAAAAAAATTAAAAAATTAAAAAATCAAAGCGGTAAAAACTAGCGGTAAAACTGAGCGGTAAGACTAGCATTTTTCTATCTAAATAGATTTTCTCCATTAGAAAATAGTGAAATGCTATAAGAAATATTTACACCACACACCTCCACCTAACTAATATGTGATTTCTTATTTTTATCATTCTATTTAAACACACATATCTAAGTATTAAGATTAAAAGACAAAAATAACAATCACATATTAATTAGATGGAAGTGGATGGTTTCCTTTAAGAATTTATATTGAAAATAACAACTGAGATTTTGAGATCCTTTAGCCAAAATAATCATCAACCTTGTTTTGATAAGTGAAATTTTCCATATAACTGCACCCTTTCAATGTTAGCAGTAGAATTTACAAACTTACTTTAGTAACTAGTCACGAGTAGGACTGTTCATCCGGATTCCGGTCTGATAACCCGAATTTACCTAGAACGGAACTCGTGTTTCAAAATCGGGCCGGAATCCGAATTGAAACCAAGTTTTAAAAATCCGAAACTCAGGTTCCAAGTTACACCCAATTTTTTTTAAAAAAAAAAAAAAAAAATTAAATCCTACATGTTATGAATATTTTTACAAGTGAAATGTCTTCTTCAGCTATCTTCCCCATCAATTATAAAAAGTTTGGATTAGCACTGTCTCAAATTCGTGTTCTTTTATATTGTTTCTCCAGTTTAATTTTTCATATTTTCAGAGTTGAACCATATAAATATTTGACATCTTTAATTGATATAAAGAATTTAATCCTACAAGTTGCATTCCCTAGCTTGGAAGGACTATATTTGGACGGTCTACCAAGATAAAGCATGAATGGATTGAATCCGCCAAAACAATTCAAATTTCAAAATCTAGAAGAAATATACACCTCTATGAACAACACTGATCAGAGTCTAAAAAGTTTCTTTCCAACCTCGGTCATAAGTTGTCTCGAGCAGTTAAAAATACTTGAGATTGATGATAGTGGGATGGAGGAAATTATTGCAGTTGAAGGAGAAGTAGGTGAAGCAGTAGCAAGCTACTTGGTGTTCCCTCGAGTTAACTGATTGTGCATCTTAACAAATTACAAAGGAGTGCATATTTCAAAATGGCCGATGTTGAAAGAGAGTGAATTGAAGGATGTGAGAAAGTTATAAACTGGGAAAAAAAAAAAAAGAAAAAAAAATAAACAGCCAGGATGAACAGTCCTAGTCACGATTTGATTGGCAAGATTTTTTGTTGATTTTAACGGTTAAATCTATAGACTCCATACCAAGGTGCAATTTGCTTAAAAAAAAAAAAGTTTGGAAAGCAAATTTGGCGTGTAGATTGAAAAAAAAAAATGTGAGTTTGGAGTGTGTAAAATGTAACTTCCTCAACTTTATTAGAACCAAAAGATAATACAAGACGTGCACAAAATCATCGTCAAACAAGACATTAGGATCCACAAAGGAAAAAGAAAGAGGAAACAAGTTTTTAAGGAACCCTGAAACGGATGCTGGGAGGAAAGCAGAAGTAAAATTCCTAGCAAACCTTGCAGCTCCTCCGACAGTAACCAGGAAGTTCTGGAGATCCGAGCATATACTCTGGGTTCTTCGTGCATTCTCCAAGGGCTGCCCATCTCTCACAGCTATCATTCTGATCTGTGCAGTTTCCGCCAGCTGCCAAGTTCTTGTCAAATGAGTCTACATGGATCCACTTTGTTGCTGACCATTTCTCACCTTCAAGCACAGGGCAACCTGCATGGAGACTGCTTGGGTCTGGAATCGCAGTTGGGTGAAGACTGAAAAAAAGAAGGGCATCCCCTCTCCGTGGTTTCACTAAGTAATGCCAATGTGTGGAAGACAACCGAAATCGCATCAACTTACTGTAAGCAACCAGGTAAACTGAATGCACAAAGCAATGGTAATGTACACGGTGGCTTACCTGCAATTCCTTTCTTGGCACACTCAGACAGATCATTGTCTGTTTCAGAAGCTTTATGACGGGGATTTTCCTGTTGGCAGATATAGATAGACTTAAATAATCACAATTAGATAAAGAAAACAATCAGGTTGGCTGTAGTTCTAACATGCTCCAAAAGTAGGAAATCTCTTAGCAAATTATTCAGCCCCTCCTGTATTATCCCAATAGAAGAGGAAGCACTGTATCATCCCCACCACACATCTAATGCCCATTTATGATTTCTGTGCCCCTAACATGTACTGCTCTATATTTAATAGCTGCCTTTTTTAGAAGTATTGCCAAGCATCTCATAGAAGATTCTACTGCAATTATGAACATAACTCTTTTTTTTTTTTTTATATATATAAGAATAACATAACCTATGTCTAATGAAATGAGTACGGTGAATATTTTAACTGACCTCTGCTGCAGGGAACACTGTTTCACCACCTTGGGTCACATCGGTTAGATACATGAGTACCGTTGCAATTCGATGTCCACCCCGGGCTATATTAACCTTGTCAGCAAAGTAATCATAGTGTGGGTCATATTTCTGCCCATGCTCATATCTTAATACTTGTATGTCTTCCCCATTTTCTGAAATTCAACAAACGCAAATCCTGTCTAGTGCTTGATCCATTATCAAGAGAGACAAATCATGCAGTAGACTTTATAATTTCACATATACAGGATGCACATTGATAATATTCTGTCCCACTCCTATCTACTTTGTAACCCACATTTGAACATAGATGAAAAGGTGATTTCTATTTGGTTGTCATGATTTGATGAGTAAATTAAACGTAAAATTATGTAACGCCCCAAGGGAGGCCCAGGCCTAGGACCATCATCCAAAATGACTATTTAATAGTACAATTTAAGCCCTATTAGAATAATTATAAAGAGCAAGAGCTTCTCCCTTCCAAGCAATGTTTTACAGGTATGGTTTACTGCAGGCAGCTAGACCTAAGGTTTCCAAAGAATCACACAAGGAAAAGAAGTATCAAATCCTAAAGGGCAGTTACAAAGACTTCTCAAAAGTCATTGAATTTTCAAAATTATATAGATTAAACATTCTGGAATTTACTGGAATCACAGATTAAAAGCCAAGAACTAATGCTACTGAGAATACACTCAAATGCAACCACAATGACAACATCCCCATAACAAAATTTTTGGAGATCACCTTACCGCCTTCAATTCAATAAAGCATATAAAAACATAAAAATGATATGAACCAACAGTATAAACTAGGAAAAAACCTAGAATCAGATGGGAACAACCCAAGATTGATCACTCAAGGTCCCAAGTGGATTCCGATTTAAAACATATTTAAATATTCCTTTTTTATTTGCAGTTGCTTCATTTTAGGCTTTCTTGAGACTTGCATCTTTATGCCTGTTGACTTTGTAAATTATCATTTTTTTTTAATGTCGGGGAACCTCTCCAAGGCAGTGCCTTTCAGATCCACCCTTGCAGAGTAAACCCCGGTCCAGTTGCACTGTGGAAAGTTTTTCTACACGGAACTAATTAAATCACTGGCTTTTCACCAGGGGGTATGGCCCCAAATGATTGTTTGCCTCCATGAGGTGTTGAACCTTGGACCTTGAAGGGAATGATACCCCAAGACCAAGGCCTTCACCACTTGGGCCAACCCCTTGGGGTTTGTAAGTTATCAAATTTAAACAAAGGCCCTCTCTCCTAATAACAGAATTTTTTGTCTTTTTAAGGTTAGACAACAGCTTATAGCCTACATGTAAATTAACCGATTTCTTTTCTTATACCCCATTACATTGAAAGAATAATATAATATCTAAATCTTCTTAATTCTATTAAAACATGGCAATGTATGGATTGGCTGCAAGTAGTGAGATCAATCGTATAAACTCAATTTGCAATTTCAAAAAGATATACTGATGACAGAAACCCAACGAAAAACAAAAGGAAAGGAAAGAAACAAAAGTTAAGAAACAAAAAGAACAGAAAAGCCATAGTGCTTTGCTATAATTGGTTTACCTTTTGGAAGAAATGTCCAGGAAGATATCTTGTCCTCTATACCAGCAACAATAGGATCCTACAAAGAACTAAACGAGTGAGGAAGCTCCACAATTTATAGACAGCAGAAATATCAGGTACTTGAAACAGAAAACTAAGCAATAATGACCCAGTCAAAAAACGCAAGGTAAAAGAACCAATGACAGGTCACATATAGACCAATAGCAATATATCAATAGCAATGTCTTAAACTGTATTCTTCCCTATGGGGTATGCCAGGAAATTTCTCCTTGCAAAAGTGAGCATCTACAATCTTACATGCACCCAAATACTAAGCTTCTGTTTTCAAAAGGAACACACGTCATTGACCAGTGACCACTGTTAAATAAGGTAAAATGATTTAAGTTTTATCATAATTAGTGTTACCATTTTAGGGGAAAATCTTGCAAGAAGCATGAATTCCGTTCTTCTTGTTTTAGACAGATAATTATGGATTTCTTTTCTCTCTCACTACAACCCCCTCCCCCTTCATGTTCATCTTCTTTTTTATTGATGCAATAGCTGGTATATACTAGTAACCAAAATGCATATTATTAAGTTTTCAGATCACAGAAAATGAGTTCCGCACCAAACTTTAATCAAGATTAACTAGGAATTATTGTCTTGAAAAATTTCCCTAAGAAGACTGAAAGCATGATAGAAATATGGAATCAATTCAGCTCAAATGTTTATTCCTTCAGTAAATTTGATGCAATTTTCTTCCTTGTGAGAACGAAGAATCTGCAACAACACATGTGAGATGCCAGCAAGGATAACCCAACAATCACTCCTAGGTCAAAATTAAAAAAGGAGAAAGACGATAACTATCAGGTAAGAAGCCAGAGCATGACTAAACATGACAAACAAAGAAAATAGCATTTATGCAAATGGATATACATAACATATTATTAATGAACGGACCAAGAATCGCAAGTAACCAAACCTTCCCCTTTGATATGAACATCCCGGAACTCGTGCGAACTTCGCTGAGCTTGCTTTTTCCGGACACATTATCTGCGACCGCAGATCTCTTCAGCTCCGATTTCGCCTAATTAAATGCGACCAACAAATTCTAACGACCACTAGAATCAAGTTCATATTGAAAGTTTTCTCTTCTTTTTCCGAAAGAAAAAAAAAAAAACAGTAATTAAACAAATGGAAGCGATGGAATTCCAATGCTACTTACGAGAGAGATCAAGTGTTCGCATTCCAAGTCTGTAAGGAAACCTTCGTAGACGAAAGCTCTGCAAAATCATCGAGTTCTTTTTGTAGAATAAGGTCAAAGCATAATGGAACAAACATATCGAATTCTCTAATGAGAAAGTGTAAGAAAAATATAAACAAACAAAAAAGGAAATGAACTAAACATTGAAATCTTAGCGGATACATTCCTTTCTTTGGTTCAGTGGAATTGAGCGAATCATAAATTTGGAAACTAGAAGAAGCGACAGTAAACATAAAAAAATTTTCCACAAATGTTTTCTTTTTCTCTTTCAGAGTTTTATCAGCAATCAAACGCGGGCAACTAGAGAGAGAGAGAGAGAGAGAGAGAGAGAGAGACCTTGGCTTCCATGAAATTTGTTTAACTTTAGCGGGATTGATGATGGAACTAGCTGAACCAGCATAGGAGCCCGAAGATTCACCAAGGAACAACGAGATCGAAATCAACAAGAGGAACGGAAGATGCCCGACTTTCGGCATGTGTCTTGCCTGGATGCTTGGATCACAATTCACACCAGAGCAGAGGGAGAGAGAGGTAGGGAGGGTGGAAAGTATTTTCTGGGAAAAATAAATACAATAGCGTTGAATTTAGAACGTCGATTTTAGGTAAAAATACAAGGAACCCGTCGTTACATGAAAGTACTTGTGGAGGCGACAGGTTTGAGGTAGTTTAACACGACGACTTTTTTTCTTTGAAATAGAGAAGTGATAGATGTTTAAGAGACCAACGTCAACACAAGGACAAGAAACAAAACACAAAAATTAGAAAAGCCACATAGGAGGTTCAAAGATGAAGGTACATTTTTCATGGTTCAAAGCACTAACAACATCAAAGATGTAAGCAAGCCATCATTAATGCTGTAGAAGATCTTCAATAAGTTGTTTCTTTCTTGGCTGTGCACTAGCTAACACCCATTTATGGAGAAAGGCATTGCCTTCGTAACTTAATTGAAAGGGCATCAAAAGGCCTACACTTGCAGGTCAGATTGCATTATCTTTAAATTGCTACAGATGAGGTTTCAATTCTCTCTTAGCCCAAACGGGGTAGACGAAAAATATAAGAATAATGCTATATGTACTAATAATTTTACACAACATTATACATATTGAGTAAAAGTTCAATTTTCTCAATTTTTTCTTTTTTAATTTGAATTTTAAATTTTAAATTTCATAATATTCAACATATCAATAAAAAACACGTTAGAACGTATTGTTAGGGGTGAAAACCGACCATATTGATGCGGTTTTGGTCTAAAACTAAAACCACACTGACATATTTTTCAATGCGTGATACCAACCAAAACCAGCTAGTGAAGGGGGATAAAACCAGCTAGCGTAGTTTCGGCCGGTTACCGTCGATTCATCAGTGTCCCCGCCGGTTTTCACTTCATAAACCCATCAAAAAATGTCACAAATCTTACAACAAATATCACAACAAAAACTAGAAAAATGAATCAAAGATGAGAGAGAGAGAGAGAGAGAGAGAGAGAGAAGCTGAGGGGAGATGAGAGAGAGAAAGAGAGTTGAGAGGGAGAATGGAGCAAAATGTAAATGATAGAAAGCCAAAGGGGAAGGGGGGTTAGGGCTGAAGCCCTACTCCAAAACAGTGATGTTTGGTGTATTAAACTAAACGACTTTGTTTTAAATATATATTTTTTTAAACATGGATTTAAAATGACGTCGTTTAAGTGAAACGACATCATTTTATCTAAGATATATATTAAAAAAAAATATTATGTCTGTCGGTTCGATTTCAATCTGAACTGACCGGTTCAGCGATCTGATTCTAGTTTAGATTGAGATCGAACCGGCCGATGTCGGTTTCACTCATTTTCTATCGTCATCTGACTTGTTCTCCACCAGTTCCAATAAGTTCTTGACTCCAACAGTAAATTTTTGTCGATCATGATCAGTTCGGTCAGTTCCTGTACACCCTTACGTATTGTTATGGAAATAAAACTTGTAAGTATAAATACCATTTTTCAAAATATAATGCCATCAGATTTCATTATTTATTACTTTTTTTTTCACTGTGTGTACACTTTGTAGTAAAATGAAAAAAAGGACAATATCGTAGCCTAGGTCTTTTCATCAATAAACATGCAAAATCAAGACCCGACACCCAGTAATTCATTAATCGTATCTAGGGGTATGCATGTGCCCCAGCACCCGCTGGACCCGATTAGGCTAACCCGAACTGACCCGCTGGACCCGACAAAACA
Organism: Pterocarya stenoptera; assembly: GCA_003123785.1. NCBI lineage: Eukaryota > Viridiplantae > Streptophyta > Magnoliopsida > Fagales > Juglandaceae > Pterocarya > Pterocarya stenoptera. Next base: position 223,161 of record QEOT01124248.1, on the reverse strand, counting down.
ACGGGTTTATCAATGGGTGTCACTGTTAACCCGTTCGAAAGCATAAAATCATACTGATCCAAACCCAAACTAGTAGTCGCCCACTCAGCCTACACGCAGGCTCACTGAACAGAAGATTTGTGAGATGAAAACCAGAGATGAATTGGGAGAGAGAAGAAATTAATTAGAGAGATAGAGAAAAATTCATCATGAAAGCAACTCATCATCCTTTCAGCTCTAACGGGTTGCTGCTACTCTAAATTCTACCAGTACTCTTCTTCACACTCTAGCTCATCGGAGAATTCTTCACCAACTATTGTTTCCGGTAGGGTCGGCCTCCCCCACCCGAGTCTAATCCGCCTCCTCCACCACAACCACCACCACCACGATTATCGGACCCGAGCTCCGAGTACCCTTTCTTCCACAAAGGCGGGTCTCCCCCTGATCAGATTCAGCATGTCGTTTATAGATAGGCTTTTCTGCCTTTAGCGTAGCGTTGCTCGAGCTAGGCGTCGCTGTTTGCATATCTGCTGCTGCCGCTGCTGGTGCTGGGTAGATCGAGGTTTGGGGATGCCTCTCCTTCGATCCCAAGAACACTTCTCTCTCTTCCGTTTGTAAATGAATCAGTTTTCGTTTCTAGAAGCATGGAAAAACGACCTTGTTTTTCAAGGTCGGGTCATATGGGTTCGACCCGGTTTGTTTTGTTCAGGTCGAGTCGGTTTGGATTGGAGTCTGTATTCCGGGTCGGGTCGGATACAAACTCGGCTTCACCAGGCCGAGTTGCAGGCCTAATCGTATCTACTTTACAATAATAAAAATTTTACAATGATGTGTTACATCATGTTATCTTTCGTTATTGATAAAAAAATGAGTCGAATTTTTTTTTTACAACGTTGTCAATATTTTATGTAATTTTTATTTTATTTTTTCTGTAATGCAGTTTATAGCGCATTGAGTAACCGGATTACTCTCAATGCAGTTACAAAACAAAAGATTAGAAATAAAGACACCAACGTTAACACAAGGGGACAAGAAACAAAACACAAAAATTAGAAAAGCCAAACAGAAGTTCAAAGATGAAGGTACATTTTCCATGGTTCAAAGCACTAACAAAATCAAAGATGTAAGCCATCATTAATGCTACAGAAGATCTTCAAAAAGTTGTTTCTTTCTTGGCTGTGACCAAGCTAACACCCATTTATGGAGAAAGGCATTGCCTTCATAACTTCATTGAAAGACATCAAAAAGCCTACACTTGCAGGTCAAATTTTCATTATCTTAAGAGTAAGGTCCATTTAAATAGTGAGATGAAATAAGATAATTTTAAATAAAAATTAAAATTTGAATAAAATATTATTAGAATATTATTTTTTAGTAATATTATTATTTTGAGATTTAAAAAAAAAATTAAATTATTTATCATATTTTGTATGAAAAGTTGATAAAATTGTTATGATGAGATGAAACTGTTTCTATATCCAAACAGGACCTAATGCTTCATGTAATTACAATTTTATGCACAATATTATACGCATTGAGTAAAATATCAATTTTCTCAATTTTGTTGTTTAATTTAAATTTTGAATTTCAAATTTCATAATCTTCAACATATTAATAACAGACACATTTATAAGTATAAATAGCATTTTCCAAAATATAATGCCATCAGATTTCATTATTTATTACTTTTTTTTCACTTTGTGTACACTTCGTAGTAAAATGACAAAAAGGACAATATCCTAGCCTAGGTTATACATTTCGTCAATAAACATGCAAATTCAAAACCCGACACCCAATTGAACAGGAGTTCAAAGAATTGTTTCGCTGCAATTTTTATTGTAGTATACAAGGTGAACTGCTCTAAAAGACTATGGAAATTAACAACATTGCTTACAAACTGTAATCACAGTTCCAGCTATGCAATTTCAGTGGACGTTGCGAGTGACCAACCCCTCAAATATCGTATAAAGGTCCTTGTTGTCTGGGCCAAAAATCTCATCAGCCTTGAGTAGAGTCTCCTGAAATATCCCGGAAGCATAAGTGGATGCTGGTCAGTGGTCGGTACAGTACAGGAAGTGTTAACAGCAAGGAGGGAGAGAGAGAGAGAAGAGAGAGAGAGTACTTCTTTTGTTTGCTTGTGGGCATTCAATTCCTTAACATTTGCTAGAAAGGCACCGAACTGCTCATAAGACAATCGGGTCCTGATGACAGGAAGATAGAGGATCAGATGAAAAGCTCCTTCATTTGAAAGGCCAAGAACCAAATCATGAGCATATAAGCACAAAACTTTTTTTGATAAGTAATAATTTTATTTATAAGCACAAAACTCGGTTACAGAGTTGTTAAAGTAGCTTGAGTAAACTTTTTTTTTAATTTTTTAAAAACTGCTCCCAAAAAAATTGCTAAAATCTATTACTTGATCAGTTGAGAAAGGGAAAAGCAATGCATAATAGGAAAGGAGGCACAATTATTTCCCAAGGGGCATAATCTGTCATGCCACATGTATTTGAATTATAATAGCACAATGATTCAGCTGCTATCCCCCATATCCGGATTGTTTTTTCTCTGAATAAAAAGCTTTGGGTTACAAATGAACTGGAGAATCGAGTCCAGATGAGTAAGGTTTGATCCTATTCAAGAGGATGCTGTAAATTTCCCATTACAAAAGTAGAAAGTTTGAAACATTGTAAGCTGCAAAATGTTGCATATAGAATTCCATTAACAAAAGATGCACCACTTCAGTCATACTGGACACGTGAGCTAATTATATTAGTTTTATTGATTTTGGCATGATTTGATAGCGCATGAATGTGTTAGAAATAGTTCGACTATTCTGGATCTCAAACCTCCATGTTTTTACCTCACTTGGCGAAAGAATTCTTTCCCATCAACACGTGTTCTTCCTGAAACAGATTAAGATAGTGACTGATGAAATAGGTATAAGAAAATTAAAGAAAAAGTTTCCATGAGCAATCTACTTGTCCAAGTGCTAACCACTATGTGATCCTGTGTCAGAGCTTGATATCGAACCATGATGGCTTGAGTGCACCGAAGAAGACGTTGAATACAGCCTTGGAGACACAGGTTTAGATGTTCTTGCTGGAGACACCGATGCCGATAGGCTATGGGGGGAGTCTGGAGGAGTGAGCTGAGGTGTGCTAGCTTGGGATGCTAATAGGAGGCCAGGTGAGATGCGAGGTCTTACTGCAAGGATTGGTCAGAAATCATAACTGACATGCTCAGTTGCAGGGTTTTGAAATCCATAAGCAAAATAGCATAGCCTGCATATCTATCTAGGCATTAACTCGTGCAAGACACATATTGCAAGCACCTAAGGGAAGCAACTCTGATCTTAACAGCTACTCTCAAGTTATAATATGCACATACCATCAGCCTCATGATCCTCTGCAAATGAATTTCCTAGCCCAGGCCTCTGACTCTGGAATGAAGAATATCTCGAATATGGAAATGTGGCATCATCGTCTGAAAAAAATAGAAAACCTATCTCAGATTAATGGTAGTATCGGTAAAATAATATTTGAGAAACTGGGACCAAATGCATCAAATATTTGGTGTAACTTTCGTAACAAAAGCACTTTCAACCATCAAGTGCAGTATATTTCAAAGCATATTCAAAAGTTAATCAGGCAAATTCAAACTGTCAAAAAAAATGTGGAAAAGTTTCTCAAAGGAATTTGAGAAACATTTTTTTTTATATAAGGAATTTGAGAAACATATGGCTGTTTATGAGCTAATACATTCATTTTCAACTTTTCTTTAGATCAGATGGCAGTGTGCTGTAAAGGTACTTCCTGCACCCAAAAACCTCTCCTTTCACAGATTGATCCAGACCTCACCCTTCCGAAAGGGGATCTTACCATTTGGCCATGGAAGGCCACGGATGAAATAATAAGTTAAAGCTCAAGCTCAAAAAATTTCCTATGCAGGGATTAAAACTATATTTTATTTTATGAGTCTAAAGTGATTAGAAATTAATATCCATAAGTGGGCAAGTTTCGTTTCCATGCACACAATCAATCCACTGTTGGGATATTTATCAATTTGATAAGCAAATAGAGTAACAAACACCTAGAATCCAGCTAGGTAGGATAGCAGGAACAAAAACAAAAAGTAACGGACCTACTATCTGTGACGCAGAAGATAAACTTGAATGGCTTTGTATCTTAGCAACAACCTCCGGAGCCCCTGCCTGTGGCGAAACCAGATTCAGTAATCGCAGAAACCAGATATAGTAAAACAGGCAGCTAGTATTGCACTCACAATGAATAGGTTTGATGAAACTGCCACATTAAGCTAGACCAGTACTTCTTAGATTACTCACATCATTTTCATCATCCTCTTGAAGAGATTGCATGAGTGTCTTCCTGAAGACCTCCAACTGCAAACACCCAATACAGTATGACCCCATGAGACCTCCAACTACAAAACCCGATTCTACACTCAATCATTTGTATAAAGAAAGGTGCTTGAAAAGATCTAAACATATTGTTAGCTGCAACATTCGTATATTCCACCACAGGTCCACACAAACACCTAGCAGCAAAATAGGAGGCACACACGAGTACACATTTACTTTTTCGGTAAAGCATTTCGGTCTTCAGGAATTAAATAAACGTAATCAAACTCAATTTTTTTTGTTCTTGTTTTTGAGGTACCAAAACAAAAAGCTGTAATATCCAATCAACGATATCAAATTATTGCAATACGAAATTGTTTCAAGCTATCATCAGTTCATATTTCTCCCAACATAATCTCTATTCAGTCAAACGTAATAGAAATCTTAATTTAACAATTGACGGTATCCATTACCACCATGTATCGATTCTCACTCTGTGCACCATACTACGTGGTAGTAAATAATCCAACGGACTAAAAAGCGATAATTCAAACAATGTAGCCGTCAGTGCAAAGAATCGGCGGTACCTTGGAGACATCTCGATTAAGCTTCTTCACGGTGTTGGACAGCGAAGCGTTCTGTTTTAGCAAGCTCTCCTGCATCAAATAGAACGCCCAGAAAAAAAATTTTGATCAGTATAACGCCCAGAAAAAAATGAACGAACTGTACCGGGTTTTTCGTAACCAAATAAGAACTGAATCGGGTTAGGGGCTGTTCGGACCTTTTCCTCTTTGGCAAGGGCAAGTTGATCGGCGGTATCGGATAGGTAGGCGTCGAGATACTCAATCTGGGCCCGGAGGTCGGCGACGAGCTGGTCCTTGTCGGCAAGTTTGGAGCGGAGGGCGGAGGATTGGGATTCGAGAGCGGAGACGCGGGTGGAGATGGCAATGGAGGTGATTTTGCGCGCCACATCGAGCTGCTCGAAAGGATCGGACGGCAGCACTTCCAACACCTCCTGGGGAAGACCAAAGTTGGGGCCACCCGAATCCTTCGCCATCGTCTCTAAATTGTTTTCTCTGATTTTTTCGAGAAAGGGACAAATGGGAAAGACCGATTGGATGGAACACGAACAGAGATTGGTACGACTTTCGAGAGAGAATCTGCGCGTGTTAGCTTATTGTCGTTTTATAATGGTAAGTTAATGATTGTATTTATATAATTTTTCTGTTGTTTTATAATTTATTTAAATTTAAGTTTTAAAAAATATTTTATTAAGATGTTTTTTTTTTAATGTTTTTCTATTGTTTGATAATTTATTTTACTCTATAAATTTAAATTCTTTAAAAATATGTTATTAGGAAATAGTATAATATATTTTTATAAATTTTCTTTTGTTTAAAATTTATTTAATTTTATGACTTTAAGTTTGTCTGATAATTTATTTAATTTTATAATTTTTAAAAATATTTTATTAGGAAAATTTATAATACCTATGCAATGATCATATTTGAGTCATTTTCATACCATTTTTAACGTGGTGAAATATATAATCTTATTCTATGAACTATAATCTTGAATTTATTATTTTGAAAAATAAATATTTAAGTTTATAATTGATAGACACTACTGTAATAAAAAAGTATATCGATAAAGTTTTTAATTAAAAATAAAAAATGATATCATAAATGAAAGTTTGTGAAGAGAATAGTCGATAAAACGACAACACGCACACCTTCTCAATATATTTCTTTTATTAAAAAAAAAAAAGGAAATTAGTCAAGTGGGTTTGAAGCCTGTAGAGGATGTTCTATTCAGTCTTGGGCACGACAGGAGATGGGTTGGGCCGAATTGATGAAGCTCTGATGTCCAATGATAAGATTACATGTTCGGGCCTCACACTTACAACTAAAGTGCTTTGGGTTTTGAATACACACATCGCATAGCCCAATCAACTCCACGACACAAACACAAAACCAAAAATCTCAGCCCACACTTGCGCCATGAACATCATGTCAACTGTTCAATTTATGAAAAATTTGAAAAATAGGGACATTTTATAAAATAATTTACGAAAATAACATTATTTTATTTTAAAATATAATTATAAAATAAATTATGCATGTTTGGTTACTCAGCACCCGAATTCTCTCGATTGAGGAAACACGAATATGAAAATACTTAAAGCTTAGCAGCATTGAAGTTGAGGAGAAGATGATAGAGTGAGTAGGTAATGTAATCATATTACAACCTTGGATGAAATTCTGATGCTTCCTTCATATATATGCTTTCTTATTAATTATTTACCATCCATCTTCATCTGCTGCACGACACACTCATTGAATTCTAAGCCCCATGACTCATCACAGCCACATGCACAAAGGTATAAAGAAACAAAAATTTTACGTGTAGTCATTTTTTTAATATTTATTTGTGTGTTTTACTAATATGATTGGTTTTGTTATTTTTTAATATAAAATAATTACTTTGATCAATCACATTAATAAAATACATAAAAAATATATAAAAGTGATTGTATGTAATAAAAATCATAAAGAAAACGTGGCTGTGATAGAAAGCTGAAAGGAGCTCAAGATCTCGACTCCCATTGGCAACAAAATTTTGTAAAATAAATACATAAAGTTTACTAAATAAGTTTATGTTTGGATGCTAAACTACTCTCAACTTATCTCAACTTATTATTATAATTTTTTTAAATTTCAATACAAAATATAATAAACAACAAATTCTAAAATAATAATAATATTAAAAAATAATATTCTAACAATATTTTATCATCTCAACTCAACTCAATTCAACTCAACTCAATTCAACATCCAAACACAGTCTAAAAATGTTTAAATTCCAAACAACTTATTTGAAAAAAATGATTGAACCAATATTTAAAAATAAAATTGAACAGATCCCATTTTAAAAAAAAAAAGAATTATAAGATTCCAAAAACTCAAAATGGCCGCATATATAGCAGCATGGGCACATGGATGGGGCATACATATATATATATATATATATATATAATTATATATAAAATGTTTGGGTTGAATATTGTTTGAAGAAATTGCGCAAGGTAGGAAGGTCAACATTGGTGGGTGAATCTGCAACACAAATTGATCTAAGGCAGCTGCATTCCCCAAGGGTGACCAAAGCATCTAAAACACTTGAGCATAAAGAGCTTTTCATGATTCCTCTCCTACACTTTAGCTTTATCCATCATTATTCTTTTTCTTTTTCTTTTTCAGTTTTATTTTTTATTTTATTTTCTTAATGTAGGAGAATGTTTCCACTTTCTACTACCGCTTCCCAAAGCACTATTTTATAAACAAAAATATTTTAGTTAAAGGATTATATAAAAATAGACTTATAAATTGATACGATTAGATGTGATATATCATATTATAAAGTTATTTTTATTATAAAGTATATAAATCGATTTAATGAAATCACATCAATTTATAAATTTATTTTATATAATTTTTTTGTATTTATAATAATTATAAAAAAAATGTAAATAGAAGAGACAAGATAGCATTATTGCTTCCTTGCAATTCACTTCTTATTTTGGAAAAATAAAAATAAAAAAGGTTCCTTTGACCCCACGTTTTTTAAAAGCTTCTTAGATTTGTTCCCACTTTCTCTTTATTTCCTTCCTTTTTTTTCAAGTGCAATTTCATTGAGGAAGTCAGTGGGGACAGAAAACAAGGTATCGTACACTCATTGTTCTTGTAGAAGAATAGTGAAATTTAATTACGAATCTTACCTTTCTTTTTTTAAAAGAATTCTATTTACAATTACATAATTGTATTATTGATACGAAAGGCTATTACATTAAAAAAGAAAAAATATTTCTATTTTGAATTTTTCTTATTTCAAGTAAATAGTATTTTTACACGTCAGCTTGTAAATAGCAAAACTTTATATATATACAAGCCCAAAATTAATTTGGTAATGCATTATTTCTTAAAAATTAATTTTTGATGAAGGCAAGTCTAATTTGGAGCTCTTTGATGAGCATTGCTATGCATCAGCCTACACACCACACACTAATGTATTTTTTTATTTTATTTTTAATTTGTTTTCAATTTTTTTTTTATTTTACTCTTCTTGAAACATTTATATTTTTTTATTCATCATCCATATAATACACATTTAATAAGAAAAACAAATAAAAAAAATAAAAAAAAAATTATGGTTTATGATGTGTAGGCTGATGCAAAGATTAATTCTTCTTTGAGAATCACCCTTTCTTTTATCTTTAAGGTAGGATTTGATGATTTGATGACATCAAAGTATGTACTGAAATCCTTCAAGATTTGGAAAGTGAAAAAAATACATCGATCCAAAAATCGATACGCGTATGATCTGGCATAACGAACAGTAGCAACGCAAGCCTTTAGCAACATTCTTTTAATCCAAATTCTCCAGTGAAATTTCTTAATAGGAAAGATTCCCAATAACTCTATATAATCAATATCCCCAATAGACTTTGTATTTCATGTTTTTATATATCTAAATCAACTTGATGATCCTGAGCCCTTCACTGGGTGGCACCAGTCTCATAATCGAAGAAAGGGCACTGCAGCATGCATCTAAACTCAAGATCATGTCTATATAATTTTGTATTTTCTTTGGGTAAGGCTTGTCACATTTAACAAATATATAAACAACTTATGTCATGTCTTGAATAAAGTTGCATGTCTAGTGCTTGCTAGAATGCTTGAATAAATCAAAATCCAATATGATGAACCACCTATAAAAAAGATAAGAGGATCTCTAGGATCTCTCTTTTATAGTTTTGTATTTTCTTACTTTAATATTTCCAATTATTTTTTTCAATATTATAATATATAGTCTTATGCAATGATTTGTTGCTTTAAAAAGGTGAGATTCCCTTTAATTTGATCATTAGAGCAAATAAATAAGTGTTAGTGGGTTGTGATTTTGTTTTCGAGAATTAGCACGTGGCAAGTTGCCATTGCCAAATGAAGAAACATTCAAAAATCATAATCCAAGAACAGTGACATGTGAACCATAAAATTGTTTGCTTCATCTGTCCAAACTTAGTTTATGGTTAATAAATTCATGAGTTATTCTACTCGCTAAATTTACACTACATATCTATGGATGTGTCTTTATTATTATTTATTTTTATTTTTATTTTTATTTTATTTTTTCAGATGTGTGGTGTAAGACTACCGAGTAAAATTTTTCTATATTCATATTGTAGGAGTTCCGACCAAAAGTTTCAATTATAAGTAATTAGGTATTTTGATGGAGTATTGTGAATGAATGCTTTCTAGAGTTTGGTAATTTGATTATGGGATTCTTTTATTTATTATGAGGGTAGCAAGATGGAAGTAACCGTGGAGGATGAAGAAGGCAAGATGCATGTGCACATATAATAAGATGTGGAGTCAGAAGCGGAGAAGAGAATGAGCATATATTAGGTCGCGAGAGAGGTGTGAATTAGAAGAGAACGAAGAGGAGTGAAATATAATTTTTTTTTTAATAAATGTGAAATAGAAGTTGGAGAGAGAGAGAGAGAGAGAGAGGAGACTTTTACTTTTTTTTTTTTTTTTACAGATAAAATGAATTGAGATAAAAATTGAAAATTTAATAAAATATTATAAGAATATATTTTTTTAATATTATTTTTATTTTAAAAATTGAAAAAGTTGAATTATTTATTTTATTTTGTACTGAAATTTAAAAAAGTTATAATAATGAGATGAGATGAGATAAGATAAGATGAGATGATGATTGTTAAAATAAACGAGACCAAACTTATATCTAATTCATAAAAAGATTTAATAAAAGTAAGTTTACAAACTAATATATTTTATTATAATACATCTAAAATTATTTGTACTGTTAAGAAATTAACTTATTACATTTAACTACAGTTTCGTTTGTTTTCAGAAAATATCTCATCTTATCTCAATTTTATTATTACATTTTTTAAAATTTTAATATGAAATAAAATAAGCAATTCAATTTTTTCAAATTTATCTCATATTATCTCATGTAATCATTTTAATTTTTCTAAATTTCAATACAAAATAAAATAAATAATTTAATTTTTTTAAATTTTAAAATAAAAATAATATTAAAAAATATATTTTAATAATATTTTATTTAACTGTTTAATTCTCAATCTTATTTCGTAAAACAATAGAGGCCGGTGATTTATAAACTTAATTTTTGTAAAATATTTTTATTTCGCTAATATATATATCTGTTCTAGCGAGTAGCGACCAAACAAAGGCACGCACAAAGCTTGTGGTGACCATTTGTCACCTCAAAGACGAGACCAGACCACCCAACAGCAAAGAGATTATTAATATCGGAAACCGACAACTAACGCCTGCCAATCTAACGCCGTTTCGAAAATGAGTTCGGACAGCGTGGCCACACCAATCACAACAAAAATTAAATTAAGGAAATGGAGCTAAAATATAACGGTCCCTTCTTCGTCAGGTCGGAACAGACATGGGGAAGCCAGGTGGACTCCACCTACCCCTGCACACGTAAGAATCACATAACGCAATTAGACCAGGTCGGTCAGGTCAGCGACTCGAACGTGGCAGCTGGGCTCTCGNAAAAAAGAAAAGAAAGTTTAAGATCATTACGTTTTTCTCTCTGTTATCTTCCTCTTTCTCGTTTCGTTCGTTTGAGGATTTGAAACTATGGGGACCGAGGTTTTACGGCCTCAAGACTGTTTGATTGGACGGGTCAGAGACCCTCGTCCGGTGGTTTTTCATCGCCAGCGAAGTAATTATGGAAATTTTAACCCTAGTTATGTATGTAATCCTAGATCTACCCGAAAACCGGCTGTCCGGTTCGAGAAACCGGACCAGAGAAAACGGTCCGTTTCGAGCCGGTCGGAGCCGTCGGTCTCGAAGAGATCGGGATCCTCCGACGACTTGAAGATGGGGAGAAGGAGTATCTCACAGGAGAAGGTGACGATTTTGAGGAGAGGCGAGTCGCTGGACTCGAATATCAAGAGCCAGGCGCTGAGGAAGGAAGGCGACGGTCTGGTCGTTATGGGGACGCAGAGGCTGGGTCCGGACCCTAGAATGGTGCCGAAGCAGATCCGGATCGTGGATCCGAGGTCTCCGCCGATGAACGGGAAGTGTGACATGTACGCGGGGTCGGCTTTCGCGACGTCTCCGGCGCCGAGCTCGCTGCCGCTTCCATCGTTCTCGAGAAAGAAACAGGTTTCAGCCATCGTCGATGACTCGGCCACCAGAGATCTGAGGCGGTTGCTTAGGCTCGATTTGTGAGTTCCATTTCCAAGCAGGTGAAGAACCTGGTTTCCGAATCCGTAGACCATTTGAATCCGAAAGAAAACTCTCTCTCTCTCTCTCTCTCATCTCTCTCTAAAATCTTCCCTGTGTTGTTGCGCCTTTCGCCTACGTTACTTTAATCTCGAGTTTCACGATCTGAACCGGCCGTGATTTTTTTAAACGGTGGTTGATCCAAAACTCGGGAGAACTATGGAGGCGAATTAGATAATATTTGCTCTTGTAATACCTTAGCATCTGTAATTGTTGGGGGTTGTTTATGGGTAGTTTTAGACTTTAGTGTTGTAATCTGTATTGGAAAATGGAAAATAAATCTTATAAAAAAAGAAAGAGAAGAAGGAAAATGGGGTGGCGTGGCGAAGATGACTTTGTAATATGTGGGGCTTCTGTTCTGAATCTGTGAGGACTTTTGTTTCCCTGTTGTACTGTAAAATACTATAAACATAAGGGATAGCTTTTTTTATTTATTTTTTATATGAAGCATATGGGATAACTTTAGCAAAAGCCAGATGCTTAGTTCTCTTCGATTTCATCCCTCAAATTCTCTTCTGATCTTTTGTTCTAATGGCGTGTTAACAGAGATAGAAACGTAAATGGATGAAATAAATACGAAGAGTGGGGTGGTGGTGAAACTGGTGGGGAAGATGAGTTTGGTTGGTACCAATAAATGAACTGTTTGGACCATATCAGAAACTCGTGGGTTGTGGTGTGTACCCAGATGACAGCCATGCGCATACCTTTCCTGTTTCCTCATTCTCCAGCTTACTGCCTTTCCAGATTTTGACTGGATGAGTTTGTCTGATATTTGACCATTAAGAAAATAAAATAAAATACAATAAAATACAAGAGTGATAATTTCGAATGGAAAAATTTTACTTATTATATCTGTATATGATTTGTAGTTTTTATCATTGATATTGATGGGTAAATATGAATGTTAAAATATACTGATAAAAATAATAAATCGTTGGTATATGATATAAAAATAATAAGGAACATTTTTTGAATAAATCTCGTTTGGATATAAATATTATCTCATTTTATTATTATAAACTTTTAAGATTTTTATATAAAATATAATTTAATTTTTTTAAATTATAAAATAATAATAATATTAAAAATTAATATTTTAATAATATTTTATTTTAAATCATATAAAATTATCTCATTTCATTTTATCCTACTGTCTAAATGTAATAAATCATCTTACTGGTTGTAGAATAATGAGTCAGAATCTACCTATTAAAAAACTGCAAAATTCTAGAAGATTGATGACTTATGAGCCTCGAGTTCCAAATAGTTTACAAATTTAAACCTATTGTTTGAATGAATACAAAAGTCCTCAGTTTTGTAGTTCCACTAGATTTTATTTTTTTGGAGTGTGAAACCTTCGAACAAATGATTTTGTTGATAGGATTTGGATGATTATAATGATTTTGTTGACGTGGAAAATGCTTCATCCACAAATTGGTCTTAGGGCATTAGTATTGACTTGGCCAAAACTAAAGATTGGTCAAATTTTAGATAATATGTATTAAAAAGTCCCCACATTAGATTGGACATCTTTAAAATAATTTGGATGTTAGCTACAGTGATTAGTCAAATTTGAAGAATCAAATTGATTCACCAAAAGTTATAATAATAATTTCTCACATATGATTTTTTTAATATTAATTTAATTAGAATATAATTATTATTAATATTAAATTGGTAGAATTATAAAATGTGATATAAAAAAATTAAATAACAAAATTATTAATTTAATAATATTTTATTATTATAGAGAGAGTAAATGGCTAATCCAATGTGGGGATTGAATTTAAATAGAATATACAAATGTAAAAAACTATGATATTGGTTAAAATTTAAAGATACATTTACCCAATCCAATACTAGTGCTCTTAAAAAGAATAAACTTACACGCATCTTGATATAGTATCTCCGATTATAAAATATCACGTCACGATAGTTTTATAAAATTAGTTTGTTGATCTAGTACCTTCTAAAGGAAATGATAATTATTAGGGAATGTTTGTAATGCCTATGGCTACAAATAAGAAGTTGATCACAATAAATACGATATCAACCTATCAACTATCACAATATCTCCGCTTGTGAGAAATAATATTTACAGTTATGGAGTGTACAAGTAATGCATATTCATTTGAGAAATAATAATAATAAAATTATTATTATTATTTTTTATAATGGATCTCATTCTTTTTTTTAAAAAAAAGTGTACGATACTTACACAATACATAAATGTATTTAACATTACTTAGTTAATATTACTACGAAAAACAAACTAGGACTCCGAGTGATACTACGTACTTGGATGTAAATGCACGAATGTCACTCGTAGAAGGCAATATTTTTTGGATCCTACTACTAAGCCGCTGGCGTGTACCCAGTTCAAATTGTATTTTTCTCTTCTTCTTTTTTTTAAAGTTATTTTTAAATATATATTTTTTAAAATTTATAAATTCATTAATAATCATTTCCTTAATCATTACATAAAAATAAAAAATAAAAATACATTAGCAGTCAAAATGAGGGGGCAAAACCATAGGGCAAGTTAGCATTTTTCATTCTCATATATTTCCTTCCCAAACATTAGTAAAATACAAAATATTTTTTAATTTTTAATTTTTAAATTTTTTATCTAATCATTACAATGTTTTCATATTTTTAAACAAAATATAAAAAATAATCCAATTTTTTCAAATTTTAAACATTAAAAAATAATATTCAAACAATTTTTCAACTTTATAATATTTTTGTTCAATTGTTCTCTCATTTCCTAAGACTCAATAAAATATTTTAACTCACATTATTTTATTATTATTTACAAATAATTTCATTATTATTTATAAAATTTTCATATTATCTCATCACCAAAATATGTCCTAAAGTGTCTAAACGAGGCCTAAGTATGCACAAGGGAAGGAAGGAAGTATGTACAAGGGAATGAACTCAAAAGGTTAGCTTCATTTGAACGGTGAGAGCATTTTATTTCATTTTAACTCATTTTATTATTATAATTTTTTTGAAATTTTTATATAAAATATAATAAATAATTTAAATCTTAAAATAATAATAATATTTTATATAACTTTTTAACTTTAATATCAATGCATCTCATTTCAACTTTGTATCCAAACTGGGCCCAGGGAATGAACTCAAAAGGCCAAGACTTTCCATTCACAGCTAAACGGGGTCCAAGGAACCCTCGATAATGGTACATATTTTCCTGGGCATACAAGCCCATAAGCAACCCAAGCCCTCACAAAAGAGATCACAGAGGATAGGCAATGCTAGGATGTTTCAACACGTACAAATTTATGATAAATATGAGAGATTTCACCGATAAATTTTGACGTCTCCTATATATTTTGAGAGAGTAATTTTATGCATTAGTCACTATTTAATTTCACACTTTATATCTTTTTTTTTATAAGATATGAAGATATTTTTCATAGGTATATAGTAGTGAATAGTGACTGATGAGAATAATTTTTCATTTTGAAAATGGATTGTTGCAATCAAAACTCACAATTGGATTCTTAAGCAGCTATGAAAAATGTAGAAAAGAAGGGAAAAAAATGCATAATTACAAAAGATGAAGGATCTAAACGCAAATAATTTCAGGAGACTTTAGAAAAATTTAAAATAATTAAGGAAAAAATATGTTCCAATCCTGTATTTATTAGTATTTCTTACAAATCTATGTCCTAAATACTTTTTATATTTTGGACAAAGATAAACATGATAGGTGGATCTTATAACATTTATGTTCGTGTCCATAATGTTCACGAGTAGTATTTAATATTACAAAGTCCACATATTATATTCATGAGAAATGACTAAACAGGTGTCACAAACTAACACTTATCCTTAGAAAGATTGATTTTTAGTTTTTAAGAAAATATAAATGCATTGTATCTCACCAATTTATTTTTGTAGAATTTTTTTATCACTAAAGCATTTATCATATTATATCGCAAAAATTATTATTATTATTATTTTTTTGATAAGTAAGAAAATTATATTGCTCAAAAAATAGGCCTAACCCAGTATGTACATTGGGGAGCCCTAACTAAGAAGGCGTGAGAGAGACAAGAAAGTCATGAAGGGCCATATTGTTAAAATCAATAACAATAGCCCAAGTACAAAGAGTGCTATAAAATGACGTTAACAATTCCTCTAGCGTTCTCTCCTTGTCTTCAAATGTCCGTGCATTACGTTCTTGCTACAAACACCACATGATACACACTAGAATTATCCTCCAAACTACTTTGATCTGATTCATTCCTCCAAACCACATGTCCGCGCAAAAATTATTAATCAAAATAGATAAAATGAGTTAGGCTTGATCAAAGAAATACTTGTTTATTATAAGTTAATCGCCCTTTGTTTTCATAGTGAATTTGTTGACTGTTTCAGCACTTCAAGTTTGCCACCTTTGACTCATAAATATTTAATATTTAATATTTATTTACTTTTTTAAAAAGAGTGTGCGGTTTGCACATTCCATGACTATAAATATCATTTCTCTTTTTTATAATGTTATTATTCACTAGACATTGAACCCTACTACAAAAGTTGTGCGCGATTCTTGCGGTATAATAATTATATCTGTTAAATTATTGTCTAAACTTAATAGTCTTTATGAATTTTATAACATCATTAAATGTTTAATAAATATTATAAAATTAATTTTACCTCTCTATATCTTTCTCACTAAAGATGTTTAATTTCAATTTCTTCACACGTATATATTACGTGGTTAAATTGTTATCCGAAACTAATAACTAAGATTATTGGTACGCTTCAATTTAAGTCAATGTATTTATTCCTAATTTGATAATAAGTATACCATGATTAAGAGCAAAGGCTTGAGTGCACGGATTTTCTCTTTGTCGTAACAAAATAGTCTAATATATGAATAGAAGGTTTTCTCGAGTGTTGATCAAAGTGTCTCTAGCAAAGAGGTAGGTGAGAAGTTGACGGTCCTTCATCTTTCATCTTTTATCTTTTATTTTTTATATTATTTAGAGGATAAGATGAGAGAGATGAAATAGTTTTAGATAAATAAAATAAAATATTATTAGAATATTATTTTTTAATATTATTATTATTTTAAAATTTGAAAAAAATTAAAAAATTTATTATATTTTATGTAAAAATTTTAAAAAATTGAAATAATAAGATGAAATTAAATGAGATGAGATAAAATAATTTTTATATCCAAATGAGCCTAAAATGTGTAGTTTGGATAATAAGATTAGATGAAATAATTTTAGATAAAATTTAAAAATTGAATAAAATATTATTAAAATATTATTATTATTAATTTAAAATTAAAAAAAATTAAATTATTTATTATATTTTATAGAAAAATTTAAAATAATTATAATAATAAGATGAGATGTAATCTCCAAAATCTACCTGCATTAATCCCACTACTGACAAAACACGTCATTGACGTAGAAACCTATTATAGCAACAAGCTAGTATTGAAAAATATTTTATATTTTTTCTTATAACTGTAATGAGTCTGATTAATAAGGGATTTGTTTATATTCCTGGATACTTGTAAGTAGCTTGAGATAATTTTAGATGATTTGTAAATAGACTAAGATATGTATTTAAATGTATGAAGTAGATTGAAATGAATTTAACTTTTTATGAAAAGTTGAAAAAATAGTAAATTTTATTAATAATTAATTTGATATGAATTGAGATGATCTTGACATCTAAACATAACCTAAATCTACAATGAATAATTATTCACAGGTTAAAACCCAAATGAAAAATCCTACGTTCCGTTGACTTGGGTAAACGCAGCGTAAGCGACTAATGATGTGGCAAAATACCATCGAAACGAACCGTTTCACTCCACGAAGCTTCCCTCAAACTTTTTTTTTTTTCAATTCATTCACTCCCTTTGTGCGTTTCCTCTCTTCCTTAGTCCCTCTCTCTGTGCGTTTCCTCTCTGCCTTAAGAACTCCCTCTCTCGATCTTTCTAGGGGACTGTGAGTCCATCCCCTGGAAGCACTGAAGAAACCTCGAATGCATGTCCCTCCCCTCGAACTCGCCGCCCTCCCTCGCCCCTCCCTCAGTTGAATGATAGAAGTCTGAGACCACAAATCTTCGCCTTTGTCTTCAGCCACATCGTTACGTCGTCTTCTTCGTTAACACGGCTACAAAGAAAGTAGAGGGGAGATAGAAGTCTAGAAACAAGTGCCGCCATTATCCCCACAAGCATAACCCAAAGCCACAACCTACTCCCTATGCTTTGTAAGCAACCTCTTTCTCTCTTTGTATGTGTGTGTAATAGTTAACAATATATACGTTTACCTTATGGGATGTTCTTTTCTTCCTTACTCGATTTGATGGCGGTTTAGTACTTTGGTGGTGTTTTGTTATTGATTTTGCCAGTGCAAAGAAGGAAAAAAGATGGGTTTGCTTGATAGTTTTATGCAGTGTTGAGACTCTAGAGGATGAATGGTAAAGAAGGAAAGAAAAAGTGAAGTTGTAGTTTTTATTTTCTTTTGTTGTGGCTCCATTGTTATCGAATGAAAGAATGAGGAGTAACTAAAAACAAAAAAAAGAAACAACTGAAAAGTAAAAGATAAAAAAAGAAAAGAAAAGGGAAATGAAAGTGTCAGTGCGTATGGAAATGAAAGAGAATTTCTAAAATGCACTCAAATAATCGTTAGTTTCTGGCAACCAAAGCAAGAAGATGAGAAGTACAATTCACCGAAGAAAGTTTCTAGCCGAAGATGATAATCACAAATAGAAAACCAGAGGAAGAAGATGATAAGTGAAGAGGGATTTTGAAATGCACTACACTTGTTTTTCAATTTTTTTTTTGTCAACCGACTGCACGGCTACATAGCGGAACTGAACCAAAATATATATAAATGTGATAAGGAGGGTGCACGTGAGATTAGGCAAATTTAAAAGGAAAGAGAACAATTACTGAGTTGAAGAAATGATACTACTCTATGGCGTTATTAACCTATTGGTCTATATGGCAGACCAATTACTTAGGGCCACTTGGAGTAACCTAGCTAGCTTGAAATATCTTGAAATCTTTGTATAATTAAAGTCCAATCCAAATGTATGTATATATAGCAAGCGCTGCAAACAATCAATTAGAAATTACTTTGACAGGCACTTTATGCATATTTATCATATTCATAATTAATTATTTTTATCATCCCATGCAATATTTAACCTGGAATTAATTAATTAACTAATATTAATGCTGCCATGCATGCATGTTGCAATTCATGTCCATGCATGCATCTTCTAATTACACTTTCCTTAAACCTGCATATATCCCCCTAATACTTAAAAAGAGCTTATGTTTCATGAACAGTAATGAACATTTGTTTTGTTTGACAGTTTCCTTCTTTCGCTTGTGTCCTTCGGTATATCCTTACATCAATTATCTTCCTCACAGCACAATCTCACCGTAACTCATCACCAAATCACAACCAACCTTACTGTAAATCATCACAAAATCACATCATCACAAAATCATCCTTTACAAAAGCACAAAATCTCATTGTAAATTATCAAAAAATCACAACCAACCTCAACGTAAATCATCACAAAATCACATCATTACAAAATCACAAAATCATCATTCACAAAATCACAAATTCATCATAATTGTACAAAATCACCGTAAACCATCACAAAATTGCTACACAACAACTCGGTTGGGCATGGAGGAGCAGGGGAGGTGGGTTCCATGGAAGTGGTCAGCGGCTTGAAGGGAACTCGGTGGTAGTGCTTGGTGGAGCTGGGGTTGAGCCGCGGTGGCGCAGCCCTGGAGAACCAGAGCCCCGAGACCCATTCCGAGTTGCTCACAGGCGGCTGAGGGAGGAGCTTCCAAGGGGCACAACGTGAGGGGAACTCGATGGTAGTGCTTGGTGGAGCTGGGGCTGAGCCGCGGTGGCACAAGAGTGGAGAACCCGTGTGCCGAGATCCATTTCGGGTTGCTCACGTGCGGCTGAGGGAGGAGCTTCCAAGGGCCTTCGACGGTGGGGTTTGATCATCGGCTTGAGCGGAAGCCGGTGAAGTGGTCTGTAACGCCACAGGGTGGCGCACGGTGGCGCTGGGCTGCTCGAGGGAGGAGATTGGGTGACAGAGAGGGAAGACGTGCAAGGGGAATGAGAGAGAGGGAGAAAGCGAAAGTGAGGACAAAAATGGGTTTGGGGCTTTAATTCTCAACCACTAGATTGAATCCCCATATTGAATCTCCAGATTTAATCTAATGGTAGAGATTTAAACACTAATTTCAACTAACTTAAAATAAATAATTAAAATATAAATATCATATTATACATTTAAAATCAACTTTAATTTATAAAATACCAACAATTTTTCGAGTCCCCAGATTGGATCCAACGATGGAAGTTTAAACACTGATTTAAACTAACTAGATAATTAAAATATAAATATTCAAACATTGATTTAAACTAACTTAAAATAAATAATTAAAATATAAATATCATATCATACATTTAAAATCAACTTTAATTTATAAAATAACAACAATTTTTCTTGAGTCCTCAGATTGGATCCAACTATAGAAATTTAAATACTGATTTAAACTAACTTAAAATAGATAATTAAACTAACCATCAAATTTAATTTATAAAATACTATTCCAAATGAAATGTTTGGAGATATTGCGATTAGAACAAACTCTTCTTACTAAAATAGAGAAAAATGAAAATTCATAAATGTTCATAAAATACCAACAATTCATAACTCTTCTTATTTAATTTATGCTCCTTTCAATTTTATTTACTGTAAAGAATTTTATTTAATGTGGCAGACGTGCTTTGCGCATTAAGCCACCGCTAGTATGTATATATATATATATATATATATATGCAGCTGCCGATCGAACTATTGGCATGATCTCACTCATCTATGATCGATGACTTCTTCTTATCCGAGTGGTGAAGATTACATTTTTGCACCTGGAATATTTTAGTTATGAAATAGAGCATATATTTCTGATTTTGATGTAAACTCACGATCGAGTGCATATATATTCTGTCCTCATAAGTCATAATTAATAGATTACAACTTTTGAGGAGAGAGAGAATTAACACGTACGCGTCCATATCCCTTCTTTGAGCATTCTTTGGAATAAAAAATCTAAATGGGAACTAATTATTAATTAGCTACTTAATTTAAACTAATTATGTGACAGGTAGACATGACAAGTTTATATTATATATGTATATATGGTTACTTTTGTTAATTAACCAATTGACAAGAAATATTATGGGTTTCCTCACACGTTTCATCAAGTACTAATTTATAAGTACATGCTTAGATTAATAATTTACAAAAGTACAAGCAATCGTATCCTAATCTCTTCTGTTTTACGTACAAGCAAGCCAGCTCTCTGTACATGGGGCTCTATAAATAGCTATGACGAAGTAATTCGTTGCTAGTTGCAAGCTAGCTAGCTCCCATAACGCAGAGAATTAAACACTTCGTTTCTTATCCTCCGGCAATCATCCCAAGAATAATCCCACCAAAAGACACCCATATCCATGGCCACGGGTGCATCCAACTCTAACGAAAGCTCCAGCCAGAAAACCATCAAAGAGCAAACATTATCAGGTCTTGGAAACCTAGTGAGTCTCCTCCCGACAGGGACAGTCTTCACGTACCAGTTCCTCAGCCCTACCTTATCCAACTATGGCAACTGCAACACCTCCAACTACAAGTTCCCCACTTCCATTCTCGTTGGTCTCTGTGGTCTGGCTTGCTTATTTTCTACTTTCACTGACAGTTATGTTGGAGATGACAAGAAAACCCATTATGGGATTACAACGTTGAAGGGTCTTTGGCCCTCAACGGCATCCAAGAATGTCGACTTGTCGGCCTATAAGCTTCGGTTTGCCGACTTCGTTCATGCCTTCTTTACGATGTCTGTGTTTGGAGTCGTCGTGCTTTTGGATCAAAATACTGTGGGGTGCTTCTATCCGGTGTCGACTTCCACTGAGAAAACTTTGCTCAAGGTGTTGCCTCCTGTGGTTGGTGTGGCGTCGAGTGTGGTTTTCATGGCTTTTCCTTACAAGCGCTATGGAATCGGATACCCTAAAAGTAGTACTGAGTCTTCGTCGGATTCCAAGTCTACTGGCGGAGAAGCATCCTTAACGGAAGTCTAAAGAATTAAGTTCGAGTTTGGTTTTCTTTTACCTTGTTGCCTTGTTTTCATGTATATAAGTTCCTATGTTTATTTATAAGGTTTGATAAGATACGTACTTACTTTGTTGCATGCCGTGATCAGGTTGTAACTTGTGAATCTTCACAGGATTTTCAGTTTGCTTGTGCTTTAATTTGTGGAGAAATAATATTACATCCAAAGAAAAATCTAATAAAGGACGTTTGTGTATGGTTGAATATTTCTTCTTTCTGGTGGTTTGTGCAAGGAGAAACATCCTGATCAGAAAAATCTAAGGAAATTTATGTGTGGTTATGTATTCTTCTTCTTCTTCTCTTCTTCCTTTGTTTTATTTATGTAGTTTCCCTCTTTATAATAAGGTTAGACATCATGATATGCATGTTTGCTGGCGTCGATCATATCAATTAGTTGAACTTGTAATTGATTAGTTTGTCTCGACTCTCTACGTACGTTCAAATCATGGGACGATCAATACATACATACAGGGGCGGCTCAATACAAATTGAGGCCTTAGGCGAAATTTAATTGAATCGTTTGTAATTATAATATAATAAAATAGAAATTATTATATGGAATATTTTCAAAATTTTCAATAAAACAAGATTTTATTTAAAATCTTTAAATACAGCTTTCGTAAATTTATATTTATAACAACTTAAAATGAAGCCTCAATGCAGTTTTTGTGCTTCTATTTAGCAAGATTTTTAAAAAATTATTTAAAATATAAATAATTCATTGTATTACTTATGAAAAAAATCATTGTATTAAGTATTCAATTTGGTATTATGGGGCCTTGCACACATTGAAAACTATATAAATTATTTAAAATTTTATTTAATGAAATGGTTTTTATTTTTATTTTTCAAAAAAATAAAAAATAAAAAAAAGCACTTTATTTTTATTTTTGGGGGTCTTACATATGGTGGGGCTTTAGGCAATGGCCTAAGTAGCCTTACCATGGAGCCGGCCTTGCATACATACAATGAGGGGTGGCAGACGTTTCCATTGATATATATTGGTTACAAGAGATGTACAAGGTAACAAATAAATGAAAGGAAATAATTACAAATTTTGTAAATGTAATCTCCTATAATTGTGTGATCTCCTACAATTAAGGATCAACAATGTCTATTATATATGGAGGGTGCTGAAAATCAGGTGCAGACTTGCTGGAGGTGGATTTCTAATTATCCTCAACAGGAATCTCCAACAATCATCTAAATAATAACATAATTTAATAACGCTAGCTGAAAATAAGAATAATTCGGGATATCATACCAATTAAATGGTATAATCTTGTGTGTGTGTATATATATATATATACACACATGAGTGCAAATTCTCCTGCCATGCATAAATGTATTTAATGAAAGAGTTCTTTTATATATTCATTAGTCATACACCACACAACAGTTGAGAAGAAAAAAAAATATAGAAGATATAAAAATAAAATAAAAGCAGGTGTATGATGTAAGAAGCTGATCAATAAAATTTTTCTTAATGAAAATAATAATTAGGTACTGTTCTCTTATATGAAAAAAGGACTTGGTCATCATATATAATGAAGACGGTAATTTGAATAATCTATTGGTGGGATGACTTTGATTCATCTATTGCATGTGAGCAAAACTCGATCATGAGAATATGCACATTGAGGTTAGCCGTTTCGCGCGAGACCAACCTACGTTGAAAACTTTGTATTCCACGGCCTCCTTAATTTGCATTATGAAGAAAGGATAGATGGATAAAAGTCAATTTCCAATAAAAGCGAACTCACTTAAATGGTAGGATAGCTTGTGTGTTCCATGGTGTCCGACGTATGTAGGTGCACGTTGGTCAAACCTACGGCATTACTCTAATCATTAGCGAGCAATATATCCTCCTTCCATAACAACACAACCGGCATATTTCTTACTCACCAAAAAAAAATTATTGTTCCACGAAATCAAAATTTATCTCCACTTAGCACTTGTTTAGATTCGCAACTCAACTCAGCTTATCTCATATCATTATTATAACTTTTTTAAATTTCCACACAAAATATAATAAAGAATTTAACTTTTTAAAATTCCAAAACAATAATAATAATATTAAAAATAAAATTCTAATAATATTTTATTTAACTCATCTAAAATCATCTCTACTCATTTCTTAATACTTTAATATACGTTTTATTGCTCGTCAATATTCCTTACCTAGATTAGATTGAAACTTATTTACCTAACCTACTACTGTAAGAGCATCCCCATCTGAATGCGTAAACCCCTGTTATCCCTAAAATTTAGAGATGAGATTTAGGGGAAATTGCAAAAGAGGCTCCCATCCCATTCCCTAAATTAGGGATTTCATTTGGGGGATCTATAGTGTCCGACTCCAAATCTATTGTTGTTGGTCCCGCGTTCCTCTTTTCCCTTTCGATTGCCCTCATTCGTGAAGGAGGCTCTCTCTCGCACCGTTTGCCACGTTTGCCACCATTGACGGTGGCTTCTCTTCATTGAGTCGACACGAGTGTAAGTTATCTCTTCTCTGTGAACCCTTCTGTCTTCTTCTCTCCATGAATGGTCTCTGTCCTCTCTCGCACATATTAAACCCAGTGAGCCTCTTTCCCATGGTGAATCGTCTTAATTTTCTAGTTTTATTGACAAAAATTATTGTATTTGTCACTTTGGCCAGTTGAAATCCGAGAACCCTAGATTTCAATTAGTATTCTAGGGTATGAAAATTCATGGATCTAGGACCTATATTCACATCAACTAATTTCATGCATGTACCTGCCATGGTTTTCATACTTGTTGGAAGTTTCAACTTCTTGGTTGTATTTATCAATCGCATTGCTTCTATTGAGAATCCTGCATTTTATTTGGTGCTCTAGGGTATGAATGGACAATTTTTCTATTAATCATTCACGGCACATCTCTTGCATTTGTCTGCCATTGGTGAATATGAGACATTGCTCTTAAATTAGTGGTTTGTGGTGTTGGGTCATTGTGTTGTGTATCATTCGGTCATCAATTTTTCACCTTGTTAAGAAACTGCTTCATATATAAGTTGTTAAAATTCAGTGGGTTTATTTATTTTGATTAACTTGTCAAAAAAATTCATGAAGCTCTTCATTTTTTCCCTTCACCGAGTTTGGATTTGGGTAATTGGACAGTTTGGATTTGGATAATTGGACAGTTTGGATTTTGTTACTTCTTCTTACATCTCACTTTGATTGGCTTTGTTTGGGTTGCATTCCTTTAGCTTCAGTTACCCAAGGTTGTTTGTCACCTTGTTCAGAAACTGTTTCATATATAAGTTGTCAAAATTCAGTGGGTTTATTTATTTTGATTAACTTGTCAAAACAATTCATGAAACTCTTCATTTTTTCTCTTCACTGAGTTTGGATTTGGATAATTGGACAGTTTGAATTTTGTGGAATTGGACAGTTTGGATTTGCCTATTTGGATAGTTTGGATTTTGGACTTTGGTTTTTATTACTTCTTCTTACACCTCACTTTGATTGGCTTTGTTTTGGTCGCATTCATTTAGCTTCAGTTACCCACGGTTGTTTGTCACCTTGTTCAAAAACTGCTTCATATATAAGTTGTCAAAACTCAGTGGGTTTATTTATTTTGGTTAACTTGTCAAAAAAATTCATGAAGCTCTTCATTTTTTCCCTTCACTGAGTTTGGATTTGGATAATTGGACAGTTTGGATTTTGTGAAATTGGACAGTTTGGATTTGCCTAATTGGACAGTTTGGATTTTGGACTTTGGTTTTTGTTACTTCTTCTAACACCTCACTTTGATTGGCTTTGTTTGGGTTGCATTCCTTTAGCTTCAGTTACCCAAAGTTGTTTGTCACCTTGTTCAGAAACTGTTTCATATATAAGTTGTCAAAATTCAGTGAGTTTATTTATTTTGATTAACTTGTCAAAAAAATTCATGAAGCTCTTCATTTTTTCCCTTCACTGAGTTTGGATTTGGATAATTGGACAGTTTGGATTTTGTGGAATTGGATAGTTTGGATTTGCCTAATTGCACAGTTTGGATTTCGGACTTTGGTTTTTGTTACTTCTTCTTACATCTCACTTTGATTGGCTTTGTTTGGGTTGCATTCATTTAGCTTTAGTTACCCACGGTTGTTTGTCACCTTGTTAAAAAATTGCTCCATATATAAGTTGTCAAAACTCAGTGGGTTTATTTATTTTGGTTAACTTGTCAAAAAAATTCATGAAGTTCTTCATTTTTTCCCTTCACTGAGTTTGGATTTGGATAATTGGACAGTTTGGATTTTGTGAAATTGGACAGTTTAGATTTGCCTAATTGGACAGTTTGGATTTTGGACTTTGGTTTTTGTTACTTCTTCTAACACCTCACTTTGATTGGCTTTGTTTGGGTTGCATTCCTTTAGCTTCAGTTATCCAAAGTTGTTTGTCACCTTGTTCAGAAACTGTTTCATATATAAGTTGTCAAAATTCAGTGGGTTTATTTATTTTGATTAACTTGTCAAAACAATTCATGAAGCTCTTCATTTTTTCCCTTCACTGAGTTTGAATTTGGATAATTGGACAGTTTGAATTTTGTAGAATTGGACAGTTTAGATTTTCCTAATTGAATAGTTTGGATTTTGGACTTTGGTTTTTGTTACTTTTTCTTACATCCCACTTTGATTGGCTTTGTTTGGGTTGCATTTATTTAGATTCAGTTACCCAAAGTTGTTTGTCACCTTGTTCAGAAACTGTTTCATATATAAGTTGTCAAAATTCAGTGGGTTTATTTATTTTGATTTAACTTATCAAAAAAATTCATGAAACTTTTCATTTTTTCCCTTCACTGAGTTTGGATTTAGATAATTGGACAGTTTGGATTTTATGAAATTGGACAATATGAATTTGCCTAATTGGACGGTTTGGATTTTGGATTTTGGTTTTTGTTACTTCTTCTTACACCTCACTTCAAAATAGATTGGAGGGATATACTAGATTTTCTGCAAAATAGTCGCAGAAAAGGCGCTCCTGCTCTTGAATATAATCACTCAGAATAAACTTACGACGTAGGCGATTGCCATGGATTCTCGATGACTCTCTATCATCCTCGGCATTAATAACAGCATCCAACTCATCATCTGATGACAAGTATGTGAGCAATTTACGAAAGAAAGAACGAGTCATTTGATGAAGGGAGTTGGAGATGAGACTTGGGTTTTTGAGAAAATGAATACAAGTTAGAGACGTATTTATAGAGAAAAAAGTTACCGTTATATATAAGACACAAAATGTTACTATTGGATAAAAGACAAAAAAAGTGACAGTTGGATAAATGACAAAGCATGTGTACTAATTTGCAGGAATTCAAAATGTTTCTGTTGTTCTATTTTGCAAAATATTTTATCATCAATACGCGGATAGATATTACTGTTAGAGAAATTGGAGAAAAATATTACCGTTATATGAAAATGAAAAAACTGTTATCGTTACACTAATGCAAATCAAATATTAGTCAAGTATTAGGCCAAAATCATATTAAAAAATACTATCGTGTTGGAAAATACACATATTAAAAAAGGTATTATTTTTAATACCGATGTTGAATTGAAAAATAATACTGTATCTGCGAAAAAAAATCATATAAGTATTTATAAAATGTGACATTTGAAAAGAAGAGAATAAGACAAAAGAGTTAGTGGCTAAAAATGGAAATGGAAGTGAGAGAAAAAAGTAATAAAGAAATAATAGAAGAATATTATTTTAATAGAATAGAGAAATGATAGAGAATGAGATGTAAAAGGTTTTTTGAAAATGAGTAAAATTTAAGATAAAATTATAAGTAGTGTCATTTTTTACTAAAATTTAGGAAAAAATAAAGGGAACCCAATGAGAATGCTCTAAGACAAATGTGAGATAGAGGCTGTGAAATTTAGAAATTTTAAAAAGAAAGAGAATTATTGATTATGACCTAGCGACTTTGAGTTGAAGGGATGGAGCTCTACCAGACTCTTGTTCTATATGGTAGCCCAACCTAGGGCCTCTTGGAGTGACCTAGCTAGGGCCCAAATTAACCACCCATTGCATTCATAAAATTGGCCGAATCAAAAGTTTATATTCCAAAATAATCACTTCTAGTCATTAATAATCACTTTTTACCGTCGATATTATTGATGAGAAGAGGAGAAGCGAAGCGGGAATCTGAAATGCACTGCACCTATTTTTTGCTTTTTTTTTTTTTTTTTAAATAGCAGCTGCCATGTCAGCCTACTGCGCAATGACTATACATAGTGGAACTGAACCCAAATATATATAAATGTGATATGGAGGGTGCACGTGAGATTAGGCAAATTTAAAAGGAAAGAGAACAATTACATGAGTTGAAGAAATGGTACTACTCTATGGCGTTATTAACTTATTGGTCTATATGGCAGACCAATTACTTAGGGCCACTTGGAGTAACCTAGCTAGCTAGGGTCCAAATTAACTAACCATTGCATTCATAAAATTGGGCCATTTTGAGGGGAACTCGATGGTGGTGCTCGGTGGAGCTGGGGCTGAGCCGCGGTGGCGCAAGGGTGGAGAACCCGTGTGCCGAGACCCATTTCGGGTTGCTCGCGTGCGGCTGAGGGAGGAGCTTCCAAGGGCCTTCGGCGGTGGGGTTTGATCGTCGGCTTGAGGGGAAGCCGGTGAGGTGGTCGGTGACGCCGCAGGGTGGCGCACGATGGCGCTGGGCTGCTCGAGGGAGGAGATCGGGTGACAGAGTGGGAAGACGTGTAAGGGGAACGAGAGAGGGAGAAAGCGAAAGTGAGGACAAAAATGGGTATGGGGCTTTAATCCTCAACCACTAGATTGAATCCCCATATTGAATCTCCAGATTTAATCTAATGGTAGAGATTTAAACACTAATTTCAACTAACTTAAAATAAATAATTAAAATATAAATATCATATTATACATTTAAAATCAACTTTAATTTATAAAATACCAACAATTTTTCGAGTCCCCAGATTGGATCCAACGATGGAAGTTTAAACACTGATTTAAACTAACTAGATAATTAAAATATAAATATTCAAACATTGATTTAAACTAACTTAAAATAAATAATTAAAATATAAATATCATATCATACATTTAAAATCAACTTTAATTTATAAAATAACAACAATTTTTCTTGAGTCCTCAGATTGGATCCAACTATAGAAATTTAAATACTGATTTAAACTAACTTAAAATAGATAATTAAACTAACCATCAAATTTAATTTATAAAATACTATTCCAAATGAAATGTTTGGAGATATTGCGATTAGAACAAACTCTTCTTACTAAAATAGAGAAAAATGAAAATTCATAAATGTTCATAAAATACCAACAATTCATAACTCTTCTTATTTAATTTATGCTCCTTTCAATTTTATTTACTGTAAAGAATTTTATTTAATGTGGCAGACGTGCTTTGCGCATTAAGCCACCGCTAGTATGTATATATATATATATATATATATGCAGCTGCCGATCGAACTATTGGCATGATCTCACTCATCTATGATCGATGACTTCTTCTTATCCGAGTGGTGAAGATTACATTTTTGCACCTGGAATATTTTAGTTATGAAATAGAGCATATATTTCTGATTTTGATGTAAACTCACGATCGAGTGCATATATATTCTGTCCTCATAAGTCATAATTAATAGATTACAACTTTTGAGGAGAGAGAGAATTAACACGTACGCGTCCATATCCCTTCTTTGAGCATTCTTTGGAATAAAAAATCTAAATGGGAACTAATTATTAATTAGCTACTTAATTTAAACTAATTATGTGACAGGTAGACATGACAAGTTTATATTATATATGTATATATGGTTACTTTTGTTAATTAACCAATTGACAAGAAATATTATGGGTTTCCTCACACGTTTCATCAAGTACTAATTTATAAGTACATGCTTAGATTAATAATTTACAAAAGTACAAGCAATCCTGATCAGAAAAACCTAAGGAAATTTGTGTATGGTTATGTATTCTTCTTCTTCTTCTCCTCTTCTTACGTTGTTTTATAATAAGGTTAGACATCATGATATGCATGTTTGCTGGCGTCGATCATGTCAATTAGTTGAACTTGTAATTGATTAATTTGTCTCTACTCTCTACGTACGTTCAAATCATGGGACGATCAATACATACATACCAAAAGGAAATCCTTTTCTTGACAAAATGAACATGTAATTTCTAATTAATTTCAAAGGTTCTCAATTTGAAGAGGAAATTAAGTAATGTCCAAGTTATGTTTAAAATTCATAATGCCCACTTCTTCAAACATTCATGTCAAATCGTACTAAAAAGAGAGTTAATATTTAAACAGATCTATGTTATACGACATGCATGCCCGAATCACATCTAAGCTTATCTAAAATGACTAACAAATATTTCAACCGGGAGTATTTGATACTCAATACAAATGGGAACTAATTATTAATTTACTACTTAATTTATTGTACAATGTGCATTAATTAATTTAAACTAATTATATTACATGTTGTGACGAGTTTATATTATATATATATGATTACTTTTTGTAATTAACCTTGATAAGAAATATTATTGAAAGTTATGAAGTGGTTTAAGAACTACTTCATGAGGTTTGATGGCTGGCCATTAAGGACCAGCCGGGGGTTACGCTTAGATAGACTATTTACATAGCTCATTCCCCTTTTATATTACTTACTTGCATCAAGAATGACCTCTATCAAATGGTTCTCTCTAATCACGTCATCTAGGTTGTGGAACGTGTAAGTGTTGCTCTGGTATTACCACGTAGCACACTCTACTATCGATGTGAAGATCGTGGATGAGCGACTTTGGAGAATCTGTAGAATAACTGTACTAGATCTGAGATATTTCTAACAAAGTGATATCGCTTCCACTATTTACTTTGATCTAGTATTTCTAATATTACTATCAGAGCAAGGAACGGTTGTTTCTAATTTATATTTGATGCTTGTTGTAATTTCTTTACGGAATATTTTCTGTGATTTGAAATTTTTATTCCTATGATTTGTGAACATGGCTGCTGAGGTTGGCCATTTCGGTGGTAGTGCCACTGTAGAATGGCTGCAACCACCCACTCGTATCAGCAAGGACCTGACCACATGTAGGCGCAGATCTCGACGTTGTGCTGTAAGAGGCAACAGCGCGCACCGCTTGGGTGCTGCCGCACGGTTGCCGTGAGTGTTTACGGCCATCTCGGTGCTGTGACCACCACAGGTACTGACAAGTGCAGTGCAGTGCGCACCCAACGTGATTGCTTTGAATCACTGCAGAGGAGGTTGCGCTGCCGAGGGTGCTGCGACAACCACTGTCGCGCACCAGGCTAAGTGGCATTTTCTGCCATGATGGACCACAGCCCATCGGCATGGTGCAACAAGCAACGTCGGTGCGCATCTCCTGCATCTACTGTGCGAAGAGTTGCACCCAGGCCAACGCAGAAAGCTCTGCTGGGAGCAGAGCGTGGCGCTGTCCTCTGCTGCGCGCAGAGCAACGCGCACCATGGTGGTGCTGCGAAGCTCTGCTGCGCACAGAGCACGGCAGCTCCATTTTTCTGAGCTGCGCAGATCCAAGCTCTGCTGCGCGCAGAGTGGCTCTCGTGGCCAAGCACAGCACGCTGCCACAAGAGGCAGCGCCACCAGGTGCTGCGCGCACAGCAGCTGCACGCACATGGTGCTGCGCACACCAGGCCATGTGCGCGCACACCTGGTGCTGCGCACACCTGAGACCGGCGGAGGAAGGAAGCTTTGCCGTTGTCTCTAGGTGCTGCAGCAGTGCCTTTGAGATGGTGGCGGCGGCTGGAATTTTTTTTTTCCGAGATGAACAGTAATAGTATGTAGGTTACGGTTTGAGGAAGAAGATGATTAGCTCTATTTGTTTTTTTTTTCATCTATACGGGCTGGATGCTACACGGGCTTGGGCTGTGGGCTTGTTTCTAAATTTGATTATTTGGGCTGTTATATTTTACTTTGGTTGAGCTAAAAATCAGTGAGTTTGACTTGGGCTTATTTTAAAATCACCTGAGAAATTTGTTTTTGTTTGGGCTGAAATGTTTTGGGCAATAGACAGATTTATTTTTAAATCCGGCCCATCAATGTACTTGTATTTAAAATGCAGCAGTCCATTATTTTATTTTAAAAGGGCCTCTGGCCATTTTGGGCCGTGTGCTTAGAAGACCTCGGTCCACTCTGCAGCTCGGTGCCCACGGGGTGTGGCCCGCTCTAAGAATAGTATTTTTCTGGCAAAATGCTTGGGTGGTGTTTTGAACCAAAAACCCCATACACAAGAACTATAAGCTCAACCATTGGGGTAGAGATTATTGTTAGTATATTATTTATTTATAGATTAATTCAGAATGTAATTATGGCATAAAATATTTATTTTTTCTGAAATATATTTATTTTTTGCATATTCTTATTGAATACATGCATGCCATGATATTACGAAATATCTTATCACATTTGTTATGCATTTTATTTTATGTTATAAATTGCCTAGATTATTATTTTTGGATGAATAATAATTGTTTGGGTGAAATGTGATGAATTTTTTGTACATGTATTATGTTTACATGTCAAAACATGAGCTTAATTTATCACTTATATTATTAGGCTGTTTTAGTCTTCAAATTTTAAGATATGATAAAATAGAGGATTAAGTAATCCGAGTTTGATTAGTCCATATTTATGATTAACTCGGTTGATTGCTTAACCTAGTGGGAGTATGGTTGAGATTGATTTAGAATTAATCTCCTATACGATATAAATTTGCGCGAAAATTAAGTTAGAAATTAATAATTAGACATTAAGGCGAAAGAGATGATTAGGAAGCTTAGCGAATTTTCGATCTTGCGACATGTATTAATTATTTTTGTTCTAACTTAGATTAACGAGGCAAATTTCTTATATGTGTGTGCAAGATGTGCATAGTTTAGTAACTTTGAGATAACCAAGAAGAAAACCTAGAGATTATTTATACGACTTAATCGTCGTATTAATATCCTCCATGAGCAGTAGTTGGAAATAAATAAAGATTATTATTAGATAGTCTTAGACCATAATTATTGTGAAACCTCTGAAAGGTTTAGAATAAAATTGAAAGTGTGCGTGGGACGCATGCACTACAAATTTTCATAGAAGTTGATAAGAGCAACTGTCAGATAGCTAAACCACTATTTTGCCTTTGAATCTTGTGGGTAATAACAGAAGTTGCATATTGTAACGCAAAGATTAATTGCTCCTATATTTGAGGTTGAGCATTATAAATCTTGAAGCAACTTTGATTAACTCACAGATAAGAACATACCCTCTCTACTTGCTAGTATGTCTGCCAAGTAAGGATATTAAAATTTGAGTGTGCAAGAGTAGTACATCATTGCAGTCTTAAATGGACATCCTGACACCTGTTACGAGATGTTCCAAATGAAGGTATATGCATTCCGGATCTTATGCGATCGTTTGCTTAGAGCTGTTTGCTTGCATGATTCGATACGAGGGGTCACGGTTGGGAGGGGCATTGCAATCTCCGTCTTGAATCTTGATTCGAGGAAAAGTTGAAGTTGAAGCCAGATCAAAAGTTTACATGACTCCAAAATAATCACTTCTAGTCATTAATGTTACAGTCCATGTCCAAATGTATATATAGCAAGCGCTGCAAAGAATCAATTAGAAACTTTGACATGCACTTTACGCATATTTATCATATAATTCATTAATTATTTTTATCATCCTTCTGATCCCATGCAATATTTAACGTGGAATTAATTAATTTACTAATATTAATGCTGCCATGCATGCATGCATGCATGTAATTGCAATTCATGTCCATGCATGCATCTTCTAATTACACTCTCCTTAAACCTACATATATATATTTATATATATGCAGCTGCCGATCGAAGTATTGGCATGATCTGACTCATCTATGATCACTGACTTCTTATCCGAGTGGTGCATTACAGTACTACTACTTCTTCACAAATCAATTAACACGTACGCGTACTCCATATCCCTTCTTTGAGCATTCTTTGGAATAAAAAATCTAAATGGGAACTAATTATTAATTTGCTACTTAATTTAAACTGATTATGTTACACGTAGTCATGACAAGTTTATATTATATATATATGATTACTTTTTGTAATTAACCTTGACAAGAAATATTATGGGTTTCCTCACACGTTTCATCAAGTACTGGCTCCCGGGGGAAAAAAAATCAGGTATTTTTCAATCAAGATTAGTCAAAACTAACTGGTCTCTGAGATTTTAGAACGGTAGAAATTGAATCCTCACGAAATGTTAAAATTAGCTTGTACTTGGGATGAAAGTGAAACCCTGCATTCACCTAACATACAATAGTACAAGCAATTCTATCCTAATCTCTTCTGTTTTACGTACAAGCAAGCCAGCTCTCTGTACATGGGGCTCTGTAAATAGCCATGACGAAGTAATTCGTTGCTAGTTGCAAGCTAGCAGCTAGCTCCCATAACGCAGAGATTTAAACACTTCGTTTCTTATCCTCCGATAATCATCCCCAAGAATAATCCCACCAAAAAATTACACTCATATCGATATCCATGGGTGCATCCAAGTCTAAGGAAAGCTTCATCCAGAAAACCATCAAAGAGCAAACATTTTCAGGTCTTGGAAACCTAGTGTGGCTCCTCTCGACGGGGACAGTCTTCACGTACCAGTTCCTCAGCCCTGCCTTATCCAACTATGGCAACTGCGACACCTTCAAGTACAAGTTCCCCACCTCCATCCTCGTTGGTCTCTGTGGTCTGGCTTGCTTCTTTTCTACTTTCACCGACAGTTATGTCGGAGATGACAAGAAAACCCACTATGGGATTGCAACGTTGAAGGGTCTTTGTGTTAGGGACCTCGGTCAAGTCCATAAATACTAAGTTCTCCACGCCTAAGTCCTCCTTGGGTTGACCGAATCTCAAGTCCTTTCTTGCTTGGGTGTGGCGTAACAATGGTGAAGATGACAATTTTGGTATAGTAAGGTTAAGTGTTTAGGATGATTTGGTGTATGGAATGATAGAAAAGTGATGAAGTGCAAAGGCTCCAATGCATGCAAGAGGTGCACAGCTAAGTTGGAAGCACTAGGGTTGGCGCCACCTTGGTGTTGGGATTAGGGTTTGGATGGAAGATAGGTTTAGGGTTTGGAAGAGGGTGATAGGCGGCTAGGGTTGGCCGAATTGGGGTTGTTGAGAGATTTTAAAAAAGTTTCCTAAAATTTTGGGATTCAAATTGGGATAGTGATGGCCGGCCAAGGGTTTTGGTATGGTTAACTAGGATTTTCAAGTATGGAAACACTAATATGGAAAGTGGAGTGGGCGGTTAAGACAAATTCAAATAAGGCAAGTGTTGGCCGAAATTTGAATTTGAATCAACAAGGTAAGAGGGTTTCGGCTATGATAAGTATGGGATAGATGAAGGGTATTTTGGGGTAGTGGCCGAATATGGTAAGTAGGGAAAACAAGGGTTGGTCGAAATTATGAGTGTAGAAAAGTTCAAAGGGATGAATGGCAATTCTTGTTGGCCGAAACTCACAAGAACAATGATGAACAAAGTATGAACAATCCACATAAGATGACAAGCTCAATGGAAAGATAATGGAAGACAAGATAATGAATGGAAAATACTCATAAGATTGATAACTTGAATGATACTTATTCACAAATTGCAAAGTGTGATTCTCTCCTTAGGGATTCACGAATTGCACCCCAAAGAGCCCAAGTGCTAAGCACCGATGGTGATCTCAAGAACAAAGTCGTCCACAAAGGAAAGTTGTCAAAAGATGTAAATGAAATAACTAATGGTCCTATATATAAGGATTACAAAGTGGAAACCCCCAAAAGGTCCCTTGGCAAATAATTAATTAAAAATAAATAATAAAAGCAATAACATAGGTGGCCAAGGCCAAGATGGTCCATGGCATGCATTGGCCCCTGGGTGGGCTGGGTTGGTGCATGGTCCTCGGCTGGTGCGGTCTGGTCCATGGTTGGTGGGCATGGCATGGCTTGTTGGTGGTCATGGTATGGTGCCATGCAAAGGCCTGTTGGTGCGCATGGCATGGTGCCATCCAAGGCCTGCTGGTGGTCAAGGCAATGAGCCATGCGTGTATGCTGCATGGCTCAGGCAGGTGGCCTGGGCGTTGAGGCTGCAAGGCATGGGCTGGGGCCATGCGCTGGATGGCATGCCTAGTAGGCATGCCACTGGTCTACTCCTTAAGGCACAGGCTGGAGCCTTGCGCTTGATGGCATTGTCACCACCCCGCCCCAATAAATAGAGCGAGGCAGGACGCTTACCTTCTTCTTTCCTTTTCTTTTGCATTCATTCATTTTCATTGTCTTTCCTTAGTCCAATGCATATGTATTTTCGAGAAAGGTTTCATGCCATGCCATGCATATATATAAGTAAGGCATCAGTTATTTAAGAGAGAGCATGCATAAGAAATCTCATGATGCATTACCTTACTTCATACACACAATTATAAGTAGTAGGATGCTTAACGTGGGCTATCAATAAGGGCTTATAGATAATATATTTTCATACTTACTCTATCTGTAGAAGAACATTTGAAAAGAGAGAGAAACATCATTTCATAAAAGAACTTGTGTAAGGAGCATGGTCATAGCTACTTACCTTCAAGCTTTACTTAATAGATTCATTTGAATCTTGAAAATTGATTCCTATTCAGTAAAATGAGATAGGCACATTAATATTCACCTTACTTGGAACTTAGCTAATCGATACCCTTACATGCTCACTTATATTCCAAATCTTGGAATTAAGCGTTTCCTTAACCCGTTTATCTACCCACCACGCATGGAATTAAGTCACAACATTAAAATCCCTATCCTATACCATTTAAAGAGGCTCATGAAAGCACATTATCCATTGGTTGTTCCTTTTAAAAAGGTCATTGTTTTCTACATAAAGGATAGATGGAAGTCATGGTTTAAAATACGTAAATGGTAGGAATTTACTCGAAAAAGGGGAAGGGAACAAAGAGGTATTTCAAATCTGGAATTTTCATTGAAGGGGGGGGGGGCATTCGATAGCTTTTGCAATATCACATGGGAGGTACTTTCAACAAAAGAGCCAATGCTCACAAAAGGGTTGATTTTATTATTTCTTTTTCAATGGTTTTTCATACCAAGATTCATCTTTGGTTGAGCCAAGGTAATTTAAACAAAGGAATGACATGGGCTGATTAGGCTTCAACAAAAGCATAGAA
Source organism: Pterocarya stenoptera (assembly GCA_003123785.1). NCBI lineage: Eukaryota > Viridiplantae > Streptophyta > Magnoliopsida > Fagales > Juglandaceae > Pterocarya > Pterocarya stenoptera. The sequence continues at coordinate 186,011 of QEOT01124248.1, read as the reverse complement.
GAAAATTCTGAAACTCTTGGACAACCAATGGTCTTTACACTTTCATGCTCTTAAAACATCATTTACTTAACCCAAACTTCAACTACATAAATAAACCATATTAATGATATAAAAAGCTTAAGAAAACATCTCTTATTTTTTTAAAATAGATCATAAATAATAGATATAGCACTTGGCAAACTTAAGGTTTCTAAGGTAAGCTTACTAGTTTAAACTAAATCCTTAGTAGCTTACTTAGGTCATAAGTTCAATAGGAAAGACATGCTTAAAAATCATAACTTTAACTCTATCCATGTAACACATAAAGGCATGGCTTAACAAGAATTAAATCATGGCTTAGCTTGATAAAATACAAGGAAACACTACAACAAGGTGCCTTGCAAAACACACGGTTGGAACCCAAAACAGAGCATAATACGGCTGGAAATCAACAGAGTATGTGCACGGTTGGAACCTAGAAAATCAGAGCATAACATGGCTGGAAATGAAGAAAATCATAGCATAGTTCCTTCCATTTGATTATCAATTAGCTAGGACATAAATTAGAAGGAACAAAAGAGGAAATCAACTCAGAAAATCACTACACCGAAATCAGTTTGCACATGGAACCCGAAACCTCCAAATACAAGGCATAACTCACTTAGTATGGTTCTAGATTTCACAAGAAATCAGAAGAAAAACAGAGTATTACCTAACTTAGCAACCACGAACGGAAAGGAGGAGAAGAAATCTGAAGATCCAAGCCACAAATTTCATCCTCTTGAAAGGAGCTTCAACCAAAACCCTAAGCTTAAGAGAGAGTAGAGAATCAGCTTGAAAAAAGGAAGAGAGGTGTTTGGTGCTTAAGAGAAAACCGAGAGGGTCCTTCTCGTGTAGTTAGAAATGGCTGCACTTTAGGACTTGAATGAGGTTTTTCTTGGCTTTCTCTGGAAGTCGAACTGGCGTGTAGGAGAAGAATGAGAAGGGAGACCCGAGTGGCTTAAAGGAGAAGTCAGTTGCCCATGGGAGAAATAAGTCAAAGCTTCCCTTAAAAGATAAGGAACGGACGGTGTAGATCAGTGCATAGGAAGATATTTTTCTCAGATGCTTATCCTACGGTGGAAAAAGGTTTGGGCCACTTTTCAATTAAATAAAAAGGTAGGGGCTTAAGGGAATATTTTATAAAATCTGAAAACATACCCTTAAATTATTTTAATGACCCACATAAAAATAAAAGCACACATATCTTAAAATAAAATAATAAAATATTAAAATCATAAAAATCCTTATCTCTAAAATATTTGACTTAAGAAATTAAATTAATAAAAATGACGTAAGAACCTACATAGTAGGATGCGGGTATTACAGGCATGCCATTAACCTCGCTGGCGTGCGGCATGGGGGCCATACGGCTGGGTGCATGGCTAGGCACTGTGGGCATGGACGCACGCATGGGCGTGCGCAGGGGCTCAAGGGGCATGGGCGTGCCCCAGGTGGGTGTGCGCATGGGCGCTGTGCGGCGCTTGGGCATGAGCATGGCTGTGCGGCCTGTGGGCGTGCGTTGGGCGTGCACGGCCGCTAACCTCACTGGGCCTGTGGCCTGGCGCGCGCATAGGCGTGCACGTGGCTTGCATGCTGGGCGCCTCATGCTTGTCAAGGCACGGGCCAAGACATGCATGTGGTCGGTCCGTGGGCATGCTGGGCACCCCGTGTGTGACAAGACACGGGCCAAGGCATGCTCGTGGCATGGTCAAGGGGCATGTCCTCGATATGGCTAGGACATGTGGGGTAACTTTAAAGGCAATTTTATGTGGGGGTCTAACAATCTCCCTCTCTTTAAGATTATCTTTGCCCTCAAGGATAAATTCAAAAATTTGCTCTCTTATATCATCATAATCTTCCCAAGTTGCATTTTCTTTTGGTGCTCTAGCCCATCTAATCAAAACTTGCCACACATCTTGTCTTTTCCTCCCCTTGAAATAACCCTATAATTAAGAGTTTCTTTTGGTTGTAATAGCATATGCCCTTTTTCATCAAACTTGGGTAGCTCTTCCACAATAAGACTAGGGTCACCAACTCTCTTTTTAAGCACGGTTACATGAAACACCAGGTGTAGTTTAGAGGTCAGAGGGAGTTCCAACCTATATGCTACTTCACCCAACCTCTCAAGCACTTTAAAAGGGCCATAGTACCTTTTGGCCAATTTCAAGTTAAACTTCTTTCTCAATGTCATTTGGCCAAAAGGTTGTAGCTTTTGGTACACATAATTTCCCACTTCAAAGGAGACAACTCTCCTCCCTTCATCATAGTACCTCTTCATTCTTTGTTGAGCTTTATCAAGCTCCCTTTTTACCTTCACTAGGATTTCATCCCTAGTGACCAACTTATCCTCAATTTCATTATTATTTGCCGTACCCCTCGCATGGTTCATTAATGTTAGTGGTGCTCTTCCATAGACAACTTCAACAGGGCTTCGTTGTATGGAGGCATGAAAGGTGGTATTATACCAATATTCGGCCCAAATTAGATAATCACCCAATCTCTTTTGCTCGTCATGGCAAAAGCATCTCAAGTATTGCTCAAGTGTTCTATTAACCACTTCCGTTTGCCTATCGGTTTATGGGTGATATGATGAAATAGCCTTCAACTTACCCCTTTGGAGCTCAAACATCTCCTTCCAAAAGGTGCTCATAAACACCCTATCTCTATTCATGACTATACTCTTGGGAAACCCAAAAAGCTTCAGAACATTATCAATGAAGGCCTTGGCCACACTCTTGGCCATGTATGGATAAATAAGCGGGATGACATAGTCATATTTGCTCAATCTGTCAACCACCACAAGTATCACCTCAAAACCACTACTAATAGGAAGCCCCTCAACAAAGTCCATGCTTAAGTCCTCCCAAATTAAATTAGGAATAGGGAGTAGTTGTAAGAGCCCGGATGGGGGTCTTGTATCATATTTAACCTTTTGGCATGTGTCACATTCAGCTACAAGGGTCTTCACAGTTTTATTGATCCCTTCCCAATAGGAGAAGTGCTTCACTCTAATATAGGTTCTCAACCAACCCGAATGGCCCCCTTCTTTGCTATTGTGGAAGTGGTCTAGGATCTCGTTCCTCAAATTACGTACATTCGGCACATATACATGATCCTTGAGTAGATTAACCCATCCCTCACCTTGAAGCCAACCACTCCATCACCTTGGGCTTCCAAAAGCTCAATAATCTCTATCGCCCTAGCATCAATCTGGGTAGCTTCCCGAATTTTATCCTAAATCATCCATTCGGCCCCACTCAAGGCCAACATGGTAGACTCTTCTTCTTCATGCACTAGCCACAAGGTTGAACTTCCTTCTTTTCTACTTAAAACATCCACCATTTTGTTCTCCTTACTCGGTTGGTAAATGATGTCATATTCAAAGCCAAGCAACTTCACAAGAAACTTTGGTTGCTCCGGAGTAACAATCTTTTGTTGTAACATATGCCTCAATGCTTGTTGATCGGTTATGATGGTAAATTTACGACCCAATAAATAAGGTCGCTACATTTTAACCGCATGGACAACCGCAAGTATTTCCCTAGCATAAGTACTCCATACTTTCTTCATAGGGCCGAGAGCTTTGGAGATAAAAGCCAAGGGCCTCTTGTCTTGGACCAAAACCACCCCAATACCCTCATCACTAGCATCAGTGTAGACTTCAAATGGTCTCTCAAAGTTTGGCAAAGCCAACACGGGTGTCTTGGTCATAGCCCTTTTCAATTCCTCAAAGGCATCTCTTGCCTCTTGGTTCCATTCAAAGTTGTCCTTCTTCAACAAGGATGTAAGTGGTTTAGCAATAAGCCCATAATTTTTAACAAACTGCCTATAGTAGCCGGTTAACCCCAAAAATCCCCTTAGGGCTGAAACATCCTTGGGTAGTGGCCAATCAACCATGGCCTCAATCTTCCTTTGATCCACTTTCACCTTCTCTTCGGAGATAAAGTGACCAATGTACTCCAATTCTTATTCCATAAAGACACATTTAGAAGCCTTTATAAAGAAATAATGCTCTTCCAAAATCTTCATAACAATTCTCAAGTGGTTCTTGTGCTCTTCAATAGTCTTGGAGTACACCAAGATGTCATCAAAGAATACTAGCACAAACTTCCTCAAAAGTGGCTTGAAAATAGTATTCATTGCGGCTTGGAAAGTGGAGGGAGTGTTACACAAGCCAAACGACATCACAAGGTACTCAAAGTGCTCGGATTGGGTTCTAAAATCAGTCTTGTGTACATCTTCTTCCTTCATTCTTATTTGATGGTAGCCTGCTTTCAAGTCAAGCTTAGAAAAGATCCTTGCCCCATGGAGTTCATCCAACATCTCATCCACTGTGGGAATAGGGAATCTATCCTTCACCGTGGCTTCATTCAAAGCCCTATAGTCGGTGCAAAACCTCCATGTCCCATCTTTCTTCCTCATAAGCAACACCGAGGAAGAAAATGGACTAGTACTTGGCCTTATCAAGCCATTCTTCAACATGTCATCCACTTGTCTCTCTATCTCCCCTTTTTGGAAATGGGATAACGGTATGGTGGAATATTTATCGGTCTCTTCTCATCAACAAGTATAATTCGGTGATCAAAGAGCCTAGAAGGTGGCAATGTAGTAGGCACCTCTAGAACTCTTTTGTGGTCCTCCAAGACCTCTCTTACTTCTTTGGGCAGCCCCTCTAATTCATCCTTGGGACCATCTTTGTCAAGCTTTTCAACATTGCTCAAGTAGTCTTCATCGGCTACCACGATAGCAAAACAATGGGCACCTCCCTTGCACAACTTCTCAAACATCATGGCCTCACAATATTTTACTTCTTTTGAGGTCAAGGCTGTCCAAAGTCTCTTCTTTAACCCCAGTTTGAATTCCATGGTCAAGTTGTGGTAGTCATGAATAACTCTTCCAAGGCCCTTGAGCAAAGCATTGCCTAATACCACATCAAGACCGACTAGTGCCAACACATGGAGGTCGGCCACAATTCTCACCCTTTGAATGGTCATCTTCACTTCTTTAACAAGCCCCTCACATCTAAGCTTGTTCCCATTTGCTACCTTCACTTCAAAGGGCTCTATAGTGCACTGCTTCAACCCAATTTTGTTAACAATATTGGCATTGATGAAATTGTGTGTGGATCCACTATCCACCAAGAGAGTCATTTCAAACTTTCCCACCCATGCCATCACTCTCATGGATGTGGCCTTTGTACACCTGAAATAGCATTCAAGGACAATTCGGCCTCTTCTAGTGATTCACTAGATTTGACTTCAACATGCTCGGGTTTTTCACTAGTTGATTCTTCATGATCTTCTTTCTCTTCTTCACTTGTATCTTCCTCAAGTAACACATATGCATGACCGGCCTTACACTTGTATTCTTTGCTCCACTTGTCACCACACTTGAAGCAAAGTCCCTTCTTAATCCTCTCTTGAACTTCTTCTCTAGATAACTCTTTTACTTCATATGGCCTTGGTTTTGATGCACTCCCTACTTCCTCCTTGCCTTTCCAAGGAGCTTTGGTTCGCAAAGGTTTGGAGAATTTGCTCCCCATGTCCTTGGAATGACGCTTCTCAATGTGAGTGCTCTCCTCCAAAATCTCGGTCATCCTCATAACTTCTTGAAACCTTGTTGGTTGCTTCAATTTAATTTCCTTGGCTAGCCACGGTTTCAAACCATCCACAAAGGTGCCAATTAGTGCCTCTTCAGACCAACCCCTCACCAAGGTTTGGAGTTGCTGAAACTCATCAATAAAGTGGTGTACCTTCCCCTCTTGTTTTAGCTTGGCAAGTTGCCCATGATGGTTAACAATAGATGAAGGCCTGAATTGCATTAAAAACTCATTCTCAAAGGCCGTGCACCCTAGGCGTTTCCTCTCCTTGTCATATTGATCACGTAACCAACGCCACCACTTACTTGCCCTTCTTTCAAGATGGAAGCAAGCCGTTGACACTCTTTCTTCTCTTGTGACTTCATAAACACGAAAGTAGTGGTCTACCTTGTCCAACCACTCATAAGGATCCCCCCCATTGAACTTAGGGAAATCCACCTTTGGCCTCCTTAGTCGGTCATTAGGCCAGTTTCCTCTTCTCTCTTCATAGTGATCTTCATTATGTCTTTTATATCTATGGCCTCTTTCTCTATCACGGTTTTAGTGTCTTCCATTAGCATAGTCATCATGACCATTCGGACCTCCATGGCCAAACTCATACGCGGCCTCATGGTGTTCCTCATATCTTGGCACTTCAAACCTCACATCTTGAGGTTCTCTCAAAATACTTGGACTTCTAGAATGATGTTCCTCCTCTCGTATCCATCTGTCCACGGCCACATGATCGTTCTCAACACGATCTCCTCTCCTAGATTCAGCCCTTGGTGGTTCATGCATGGAGCCCGTCACACTTGTCTTGGCTCCATCAACAAAGGCTTCATGCCTTTGTCCATTCGGACTAGGTGGGTTACCTTGACCATTGTGTTCGGCCAACCTCCTTTCAAGCCTCTCAAGACTTGCAGTATTATCACGTTTCATGGCGTCCATGGCACGCCTATCCTCTTCGTTCTCTCGAGCATTGGCATTCAAGGCCATTCTTAGTTCGGCCAAAGTGGATGTGACCTCACCAAGAACATTAGTAAGCCTTGTGGTATGCCCCTCCAAAGCTTCAAGGCGTACTCGGTTGGACCCACCTTGCTCCTTGGCTTCAATCTCTCCCCGATTCATGCTCTTGAACTTGCAACTATCTGCAACTGTCTCACTATCTATCACTTGCAACTGAGCTCGCAAACTGAGCTTGCAAACAGAGCTTGCACACATAACTTGGGCAACACTTCAGTTGGTGGAGCTTGATCACAGCTCAAAGGTCCAACCTTGGGTCCCTCACCTTCAAGGGTGGTCGACCCTTCTTGCACAAGGTTCCAACCGTGGATCCCCCACCTTCAAGGGTGGTCGATTCCTTCAAGAACACTACTCCGTCCTCTACCTCAACCCCCGAAACTCTGTATATTTCCAATCAACAATAAAAATAAATGGGATCCAACGAGGGACTCCCCCAACCAATTCACAAAGTTTTGGGTTAACGCGTCATTTACCTCTTGGAGAAATGAGAACTTCTCAAAAATACCAACAAGAATCCTCTCAAAGAAAGCATCAATTAATGTTAGGGACCTCGGTCAAGTCCCTAAACACTAAGTTCTCCAAGCCTAAGTCTTCCTTGGGTTGACCGAATCTCAAGTCCTCTCTTGCTTGGGTGTGGCGCAGCAATGGTGAAGATGTCAATTTTGGTATGGTGAGATTAAGTGTTTAGGATGATTTGGTGTATGGGAATGATGGAAAAGTGATGAAGTGCAAAGGCTCCAATACATGCAAGAGGTGTACGGCTAAGTTGGAAGCACTAGGGTTGGCGCCACCTAGGTGTTGGGATTAGGGTTTGGCTCGAAGATAAGTTTATTGGAAGAGGGTAATGGGCGGTTAGGGTTAGCCGAATTGGGGTTGTTGAGAGATTTTAAGAAAGTTTCCTAAAATCTTGGGATTCAAATTGGGATAGTGATGGCTGGCCAAGGGTTTTGGTATGGTCAACTAGGGTTTCCAAGTATGGAAACACTAATATGGAAAGTGGAGTGGGCGGCTAAGACAAATTCAAATAAAGCAAGTGTTGGCTGAAATTTGAATTTGAATCAACAAGGTAAGAGGGTTTCGGCTATGGTAAGTATGAACAATGCACAAAGTATGATGAACTCACAAGAATAAAGTATGAACAATTCACATAAGATGACAAGTTCAATGGAAAGATAATGGAAGACAAGATAATGAATGGAAAATACTCATAAGATTGATAACTTGAATCACACTTATTCACGAATTGTAAAGTGTGATTCTCTCCTTAGGGATTCACGAATTGCACCCCAAAGAGCCCAAGTGCTAAGTACCGATGGTGATCTCAAGAACAAAGTCGTCCACAAAGGAAAATTGTCAAAAGATGTAAATCAAATGACTAAGGGTCCTATATATAAGGATTACAAAGTGGAAACCTCCCAAAAGATCACTTAGTAAATAATTAATTAAAAATAAATAATAAAAGCAATAACATAGGTGGCCAAGGCCAAGATGGTCCATGGCATGCATTGGCCCATGGGTGGGCTAGGTTGGTGCTTGGTCCTCAAGTGCGGTCTAGTCCACAGTTGGTGGGCACGCATGGCTTGCTGGTGGTCATGATATGGTGCCATGCAAAGGCCTGCTGGTGCACATGGCATGGTGCCATGCAAGGCATGCTGGTGGTCAAGGCAATGAGCCATGCGTGCGTGCTGCTTGGCCCAAGCAGGTGGTTCGGGCGGCATTGGCTCGGCATGGCCCAGGCAGGTGGCCTGGGCGTTGAGGCTGTCGGGCATGGGCTGGGGCTATGGGTTGGTTGGCATGCCCGGTGGGCATGCCACTGGCCTGCTCCAAAAGGCACAGGCTGGAGCTGTGCACTGGATGGCATGCCACTAACCTTGCTGGCGTGCGGCATGGGGGCCATGGGTGCACGCCTGGGCGTGCGCAGGGGCGCAGGGGGCATGGGATTGCGCCTGGTGGGTGTGCGCCTGGGTGTGCTGGCGTAAATGCGCATAGGCGCTGTGTGGCGCCTGGGCATGCACATGGCCGTGCAGCCTGTGGGCGTGTGTAGGGCCATGCGGCTCCTGGGTATGAGCATGGGTGTGTGCAGGGCTGCGCACGGCCACTAACCTCGCTGGGCCTATGGCCTTGAGCGCGCATGGGCTTGCGCGTGGCTTGCATGCTGGGCGTCCTGTGCGTGTCAAGGCACGGGCCAAGGCATGCATGTGGCCGGTCCATAGGCATGTTGGGCGCCCCGTGTGTGACAAGCACGGGCCAAGGCATGCTCGTGGCATGGTCAATGGGCATGTCCTCGATATGGCTAGGACATGTGCAGCAACTTTAGAGGCAATTTTACGTGGGGGTCTAACACTTTGGCCCTCAACAGCGTCCAAGAACGTCGACTTGTCTGCCTATAAGCTTCGGTTTGCCGACTTCGTTCATGCCTTCTTTACGGTGTCTGTGTTTAGAGTTGTCTTGCTTTTGGATCAAAATTCTGTGGGGTGCTTCTATCCGGTGTCGGCTTCCACCGAGAAAACTTTACTCAAGGTGTTGCCTCGTGTTGTTGGTGAGGCGTCGAGTGTGGTTTTCATGGCTTTTCCTTACAAGCGCCATGGAATCGGATACCCTAAAAGTAGCACTGAGTCTTCGTAGGATTCCAAGTCTTCGGGCGGAGAAATATCCTTAACGGAAGTCTAAAGAATTAAGTTCGAGTTTGGTTTTCTTTTACCTTGTTGCCTTGTTTTCGTCTAGATAAATTCCTATGTTTATATATAAGGTTTGATAAGATACGTACTTACTTTGTTGCATGGCGTGATCTGGTTGTATCTTGTGAATCTTCACAAGATTTTCAATTCGTTTGTGCTTTAATTTGTGGAGAAATAATATCCTAGAGAAAAATCTAATTATGAACGTTTGTGTATAGTTGAATATTTCTTCTGCCTTGTGGTTTGTGAATGGAGAAACACTGGGCTATTTGCAACCAATTTTAACTGTAAATAGTCATTTCGCTGGAATTAACTAATCGTAAATAAGCAGTTTTCTTGCAGTGACCTTGATCAGAAAAACCTGAGGAAATTTGTGTATGGTTAGGTTGTTTTATTCATGTAGTTTCCCTCTTTATAATAAGGTTAGACATCATGATATGCATGTTTGCTGGCATCAATCATATGAATTTAGTTGAACTTGTAATTAATTAGTTTGTCTCGACTCTCTACGTACGTTCAAATCATGGGAATATCAATACATACATACATACAAGCGCCTATCTTTTAGGCCTTGTTTGGATTGAGAGAATTTCTCAACTTATTTCATTTTATTTAATCATTAAAGTTTTTTCAACCTTTCACATAAAATACAATAAATAATTCAATTTTTTCAAATCCTAAAATAAAAATAATATTTTAACAATATTCTATTTAACTTTAAACTTTCATCTCATCTCATCTCAACTTACTATCCAAATCTTCTCTGGGAAAGATGATGGTGCTATTGATCATGAAATGAGAATTGAAAGTGTTCTGTAAAACCACCACACAATGAGGGGTGGCAGACGTGTCCATTGATATATATTGGTTATAAGAGATGTACAAGGTAACAAATAAATGAAAGGAAACAATTACAAATTTTGTAAATGTAATCTTCTATAATCGTGTGATCTCCTACAATCAAGGATCAACAATGTCTATTATATATGGAGGGTGCTGAAAATCAGGTGCAGACTTGCTGGAGGTGGATTTCCAGTTATCCTCAACAGGAATCTCCAACAATCATCTAAATAATAACATAATTTAATAACGCTAGTTGAAAATAAGAATAATTCAGGATATCATATATATCAATTAAATGGTCTAATCTTGTGTACGTGTATATATATATATATATACACACACACACACGAGTGCAAATTCTCCGGCCATGCATAAATGTATTTAATGAAAGAGTTCTTCTATATAAATGTATTTAATAATACACCACACAACTGTTTGAGGAGAAAAAAAATATAAAAGATATAAAAATAAAATAAAAGAAGGTGTATGATGTAAGAATTCTGATCAATAATGAAGACGGTAATTTGAATAATCTGCTGGTGGGATGACTTTGATTCATCTATTACATGCGAGCAAAACTCGATCATGAGAAGATGCACATTGAGGTTAGCCGTTTCGCGCGAGACGATCCTACGTTGAAAACTTTGTATGTCCACGGCCTCCTTAATTTGTGTGTTCCATGGTGTACGACGTACGTAGGTGCACGTTGGTCAAACCTACGGCATCACTCTAATCATTAGAGTATTGCAAGCAATAAATCATCATAACAACACAAACCTGCGTATTTTTTACTCAATAAAAAAAAAAATTTATTGAGGTAAGTTGAGATAGTTTGTGAATAGTAGAATAAGATAATTATAAATATTATTTTTTAATATTATTATTATTTTAAGATTTGAAAAAGTTAAATTATTTATTATATTTTGTGTAGGAATTTTAAAATATTGTTTTGGAATTTGAAAAAGTAAGAATGTTTATTATATTTTAGTGTGAGAATTTGGAAAGATTTTTTTTAGATTTGAAAAAAGAAAATATTATTATATTTTGTGTAAGAATTTAAAAAAGTTATGTAATGATGAAGATGAGTTTTGAAAGCAAACAACCCCTAAATAAAAATTTATGTCCACTTAGCCCTTGTTAGATTCACAACTCAGCTCAGCTCATCTCATCTCATCAGTAAAAATTTTATAAATTTTCACACAAAATATAATAAACAATTTAACTTTTTAAAATCTCAAAACAATAATAATATTAAAAATAAAATTCTAACAATATTTTATTCAACTCATCTAAAATCATTTCAACTCATTTCTGATTCCAAAACACGATTTCATATTTTTGATACATTGTAAATGCCTTAATATACGTTTTATTGCTTGCCAATATTCCCTAACTAGATTAGATTGACACTTATTTACCAAACCTACTGTAAGACAAATGTGATATAGAGGTTGTGAAATTAGGAAAATTTAAAAAGAAAGAGAATTACTGATTATGACCTAGCCACCTTGAGTTGAAGGGATGGAGCTCTACCGCACTCTTGTTCTATATGGCAGCCCAACTTAGGGCCTCTTGGAGTAACCTAGCTAGGGCCCAAATTAACCACCCATTGCATTTATAAAATTGGGCCATTTTTGAACTTGGGTCTTCTTCTCAGTACCCGAACCACCCCGCCCCAACAAAAAGAGAGACAAAATTAAAGCCGACAATAATTTAGAGAAGAGAGAAGATCCAGAGAGGTTTGAAAAGTCAATTCATTATATTATATAACCAGGCTCTATCCAAAACTGACCAGAAAAGAGTTAAAATCCAAAAGGAAATCCTTTTCTTCACGAAATTAACGTGTAATTTCTAATTAATTTCAACGGTCCTCATGCATGCCCAAGTTAACAAGAAATGTCCAAGTTATAAAAAGAGAGATAATATTTAAACAGATCTACGTTATTTGACATGCATGCCCGAATCACATCTAAGCTTATACTCTAAAATGACTAACAAATATTTCAACCGGCCCGGAGTATTTGATACTTAATGCATGATCCATATCCCTTCAGTACTAGTCAATATCACGTAGAGTTGGCGATCTTGAAATCTTTATAAAGTCCAATCCCCCCATATATATATATATATATGTATGAGTTGTGCTGGGCATCCGCAACTATTTAGTTGCACACAACACACACATTTATTTTTTATTTTTTTAAATGTCAGATCTGTTTGTCAACTGTCTCATCTTCTCTCTTGTCTGTCTCTCACGCCTCAAGCTCTCTCTCTCTCTCGCCTCAAGCTCTCTCTCTCCTCAAGTTCTCTCTCATCATTTTTCTCTTATATTTCTCTCTTTTCAACCTCTCTCACTCCTTAAGTTCTCTCTTATCATCTCTCTCATCAGTTCTCTCTCATCAAACTCCTCTCTCTCTCAAGCTTTCTCTCATCAAACCGACTTCTCTCTTCTCACTCTGCCTCTCAACGTCCATCATTTCTCTCTCTTCAAGTATTCTCTCACAGATCAAAAGAAGAAAAATCAAACGGTAAAATAGGTGAACACGTAAAGTGTGTGTTGGATGATGCAAATAGGAGGCTGATGCATATATTTTTTCTATATATATATTATATAGAGCAAAGAATCAATTAGAGACTTTGACACTTCAAGCGCGCGGCATATCATTCTAATTCTCACGTGCATTTAGCGTGGAATTAATCAATTTACAATTATATTGCAGCCATGCATGTTGCAATTGTCCACCTTTTTATACTCCCCTTAAACCATATATGCATGCAGCTGCCGAATTACTATTTATTTAACATGACTCATACATTTTTTATGCCGTTGACATGACAACACTTAATTTATAAGCGAATTAAATTTTAATTTTTCTCTTTTATAAATCAAATTTTGTCATGTCAATGACACAGAGTACTGTGCTCTACACACCAGCCTATAATAAGAATTTTTCTATATTGAATACGCCATCATGTATGCATTGATCACTGATTTCTTATCCGAATGGTAAACAGTAGTACTACTACTTCTTCATAAATCCATTAGCATAAAACTGAAGACTACATTTTTTTACAGGCAAATTAGTTAAGAAATAGAGCATTGCTGATCTGAAATTTGATTTTGGAACTAACTAGCTAGCTACGCACGATGACGGTTGGAAAGTACCAAGCAGCAACAAGTTGACGAGAAAAATTATGCAGAGAATTTACAAAAAACCCGAGGCTCTGATGCCATCACGTAGAAAAGTAAAAATAGACTTGTATATTTGAATTAATATTATGTTCAAGAAAGATGGCCACCTATTTATATATAGGATAAGGAATGGGTCCAAGAAATATGAAAGTAATTAATAAATACAATATCTCATTTCCTAGTCAAGATAATAATGTTCTAATCAAAATAAATCAAGCCATCTCTTGTACAGGGCGTTCTATAAATAGCCATGAAGATCCAGTTCGTTGCTATTTGCATGCTAGCTCCCGTAAGTACGCAAAGAAACACTTGGTTTCTTATCCTCCTTATTCATCCCCAAGAATAATCCCACCAAAAGACACCCATATCCATGGCCACGGGTGCATCCAACTCTAACGAAAGCTCCAGCCAGAAAACCATCAAAGAGCAAACATTTTCAGGTCTTGGAAACCTAGTGAGGCTCCTCCCTACAGGGACAGTCTTCACGTACCAGTTCCTCAGCCCTGCCTTATCCAACTATGGCAACTGCAACACCTTCAAGTACAAGTTCCCCACCTCCATCCTTGTTGGTCTCTGTGGTCTGGCTTGCTTCTTTTCTACTTTCACTGACAGTTATGTCGGAGATGACAAGAAAACCCACTATGGGATTGCAACGTTGAAGGGTCTTTGGCCCTCAACTGCGTCCAAGAACGTCAACTTGTCGGCCTACAAGCTTCGGTTTGCCGACTTCGTTCATGCCTTCTTTACGGTGTCTGTGTTTGGAGTCGTCGTGCTTTTGGATCAAAATACTGTGGGGTGCTTCTATCCGGTGTCGGCTTCCACTGAGAAAACTTTGCTCAAGGTGTTGCCTCCTGTTGTTGGTGCAGTGTCGAGTATGGTTTTCATGGCTTTTCCTTACAAGCGCCATGGAATCGGATACCCTAAAAGTACTAGTACTACTAGTACTACTGGAACTACTGCAACAGTATCCTCAACGATAGATCAAGTCTAAAGAATTACGTTCGAGTGTGGTTTTCTTTTACGTACCTCGATGCCTTGTTTTCGTGTGCATATAATTAAATCCCCATGTTTATATAATTAGGTTGGACGGATTCGAACTTTGTTGCATGGCGTCAGGCCGCCAATTGTATCAGCTTGTACTTGAACGTGAATCTTCTAGAGATCAAATTAAACCCTTTAATTCGTGGTTTGTGCATGGAGAAATACCCATGAGAAAAACCCAAGGAAATTAATTTGTTTATGGTTATAATGTATTTCAGCTTCTTCTTTTTCTTACGTACGTTAATTGTTGTTTAACGTCAATATTCATGTAGTAGCTAGTTTCCCTGATCTTTCTAAGGTTAGACATTATATGCATGTTTGCTGGCGTCTCTTAGTTTGTCTCTTATACGTACGTACATTCAATTCATGGGAAGAATACATACATGCATACACGCACGTACGTATTTTCTAATGGGAAAGATGATGACCGGTGTTACGTACCAATGATATCAAGAAATGAGAAATATTAATTAGAGGGGTAAGAGTACTCTCCAACATTCAATCACCTAAAAATAAAATAATTTAATAACATTTAAAATAATTAGAATAATTCAGGATATTATCGTACCAATTAAATAATGATCTAACTTGTCATTATTTATACATCATGACATGAGTACATAATATTCTTCTTCCATATGTAAATCAAGTATATATTTAAAGGAAATAACAAGGTGGGCAGTTGTTTTGAATAATCTATTTGCATAGGATTGTTATGATTTATCTTATATATATTGTGACCACTTCCATCATGTCTTATATATATATATATATATTTATATATATGGTCCCAATTAGACAAGTACTGGTGAAGACGCACATGATGATGATTGATCATGCAGCTGTACATGTCGAGATGATCGATCCTTGAAAATATTGTTTTATCCCACCTCATTTGCATTAACAAAAAAGGACATATCTATGGACAAAATTAATTAGTCAAATTTCAATAAAAGTGAACTCAAAAACAGTGGTAGGATGAGCTAATTGTACGTTGTTCCGTAGTGGAGGCGCACGTTGGTCAGCGTTATTGACGAAGAAAAATTCTTCTCGTCAATCACTATTCATTCATACTTTTATATATGCTCGTACACAATATAGCAACCAGAAAGAAACATAGAAAAGAGGAGGGATAAATAGGTGTCGGCCATGAACTACTGATCAAAGTGGAGTGGCTCATGGGCTAGCTTCACGTGCAATACCATAATTAGGTGGCACATCATGAGGTTCACGCGCGCCTTAACATATATTGGACTTTTAGATGATCGATCATCTAGTGGAAATCATGTGGTGGGTGTAAGTTGGTGACTGGTAGTTAGACAACTATAGTTTGGTCTGGTTTGTATATGAATGTCATTTCAATCCATCTCATTTAATTATTATAATTTTTTTTTTTAAATTCTTTCTTAAAATGTAATAAATTATTCAATTTTTTCAAATTCTAAAAAAATAATAATAATATTACAAAAATAATATTGTAACAATATTTTATTCAACTCTCAACTTTCATCTCATCTTAACTTGTTTGGACACAGAAACAATCTTATCTCATCTTATCATTACAACTTTTCTAAATCTCCACACAAAATATATGAATAATTCAACCTTTTTAAATTACAAAATAAAAATAATATTAAAAAATAATATTCTAACAATATTTTATTCAACTCATCTAAAACCATCTCATCTCACTATCCAAACCTCACCTTAATATATATTTGAGTAGTTCTAACAAAAATAGAGAATAGAACCCATGCATGGAGAAAAGAGGGAAAAACTTAAAAAAAGACTAGTAATGGTCAAGTGTGGCAAATAAGGGTCTAAAAAAAAATTGAAACAGTAGAAAGAAATATAATATTAACCAAGAAGATTACAATATAATATATATAGAAAGAAATTTGCAAGATTGGACAATTCCTAATGTTCCAAAAAATCAAATATACAAGTATTCTTCTTTTTCTGCTAAATTATCATTTTTTTTACTAATTATACAATTAAAACAGTAGAAAAAACTATTAGCTTAAATAATGATTATGAATCGTTACAATTATTAATAAGAGAAGCTATCAAGCATCACAAAGAATAGAAATACTCTTTCATACATATTGGATTAATACAAGTTGCTATAAAACTACTCACTAGAAATGGATTAAACACCTCAATATTACTCTGTCTAAGAGATGTAAGACACTATAATTTTCATAATTCATTACTTGGTATGGTAGAATCTAGCTTGTTCCAAAGTCCAGTTTATTTAAATTGTTATCCAAATTATTCTCTTTCATTATTTAATACTAATATATTACATGCCTTAACATTAAATATTAAAACAAACGGTTATAACATGATGAAAGGGTCACATCCTTTAACCATAGTATATAGGATCCATACCAAAGACGTAAATTCCAAGTAATATATATATAGGTAATATAATATAATTAATATATATATATATAGATAGCTAGTAATAAATGCTTAATAATAATAATAGACGGTATAACCAGCCATATGCATAAGAACAATTAAGGAAGGCGGTATAACCGACCATATGCATGATAAAATAAATAAGATAAAAGAAATATACAAAATCATCTTCATTAAAGACATAATACTTACAAGAAGTCTAATTCTCAGAAGAGTTGAGGGCAGAAAACATGAAGAAAGAAAGGAAAGTTAGTTTACAAAAGAGAGGAAGAGAGGCTTGGGAGATTTAGAAGGACTAAAGATTTGGACGAGAGAGGGAAAAACTTCAGATGAGGAAATTCCGAATGCCTTTCCTTGCTTACAAACTCCTACATATAGACACTAAAACAGTGCAAAACAATAACTCTAATAATACATGAACAGTACCAACGTGTGAAAATGTACAAACAGTAATTTTAATAATACATGAACAGTACCAACTCGTGAATGATATGTACAAAGTCATTTGTCGTTTTCTTGAATAATCATCTCGAGCAGAGACATAAAGTTAATATAACATATGATATAATATAGAATTAATCTTATAATTTTTAATATAGCATTTAATATAACATATAAGTTTTAATCTTATAATATAAAATTAATATAATATTAAAAATTTAATCTTAAACATAAACATTAATATTAATTTATTAATATAAACTTACTTTTGATATATATATATATCAATGATAAATACATTTTTGGCATAATAAATTATCTAATATACATATATTCTTTTTGTAAATACATTTTTACACATTTGATCAAATATATTCATATAAAAAGTCTAGAACTTATATAGAGTATAGTTAAATTCAATAGTATACCAGTATGTGTTAATTATTATAAAATAACGTACTTATATTATAATATAAATAGACTAATAGTTTAGTATATGTAAACATCATATTATTACTAACATAGATAATACATAAAATAGAAAAAATTGGACCAAAACCAGAAAAATCAAAAGTTCTAGTTTTGGTAGTGAATGATTAGTCCGATATCAGTTCTTAAATTTTCAAAACCAGTGTATATCAGTTCAGTTTTAAAAAATGCACAAAATCGAATAAAACTAGACCGGTTACACCGATAGTGGTAGAGGAGAGGGTGTAAAGGAGGAGAGGCTTGAAGCTACTCCCTTCACCCCAGAGCTAGCCAACAATGGTTCTCAGGCAGCCTTAATAGGAACTCTTTTTATATTTTTGGCTTTAACTCATGATACGAATTGAGTCTAGAAGGAGATGTTCGGCTAGCCTGTAGATTCAATACCGAAGGAGATATATATATATATTGTTGAAGACTTTTCTAAAAAGAATACTCCTATGATTTACAAAAATGAACAACGAGACTTTAAAATTTTTCAAGAAATGAAATCTATGATTTGCTTGCTAAAAATATTATCAAGCATAGTAAGTCACCTTGGTCTTGTACCGCTTTCTAAGTTCAGAAAAATACTGAGATTGAGAGAGAGATTTCTCATCTAGTTATTAATTACAAACCCCTGAACAAGATATTGAAATCAATTAGGTATCTTACTCCCAATAAGAATTACTTGATCTATAGACTTGGTGATGCTTCAATTCTTTCTAAGTTTGATATGAAATTTGATTTATGACATGCAAATTAGTGAGAGTGAAGAGTCTTTCTCCATAGCCACCATTGCTTTCAACGGGGGTAACTTTGTTACTGTGCGAATCAACAACAAAAATTACCCTCTCTAGCGTAAGCAACTCCTAGCCTTGGTTGAGAGCCAAGATGAGCCAAGATCTAGTCGATCAACTCCTCTGTGAGGACTCTGCCCCTCTAGAATTTGATAGCCCTTTTGATGGAGCATTAGGCTCGAGTAAACCAGATCAAACACCAGATTACCTTCAGTGGCGCAAATTTGACGGCTTACTAAGAGGGTGGATCATTGGAACTCTCTTGAAAGAGGCACTTGTCCTCGTCGTGGGCTTGGACTTCGCCCACCAAGTCTGGGTGGCCCTCAAGGCAGCGTATGCCCATGAGTCTTAGACAACAATGGTTCTCATGCAGCCTTAATAGGAACTCTTTTTATGTTTTTTGCTTTAACTCACGAGAAGAATTGAGTCTAGAAGGAGATGTCCGGCTAGCCTGTAGATTTAATACTGAAGGAGATATATATATATATTGTTGAAGACTTTTCTGAAAAGAATATTCCTATGATTTGCAAAAATGAACAACGAGACTTTAAAATTTTTCAAAAATGAAATCTATGATTCGCTTGCTAAAAATATTATATGGCACAGTAAGTCACCTTGGTCTTGTACCGCTTTCTAAGTTCAGAAAGATGCTGAGATTGAGGGAGAGATTTCTCACCTAGTTATTAATTACAAACCCCTGAACAAGATATTGAAATCAATTAGGTATCTTATTCCCAATAAGAATTACCTGATCTATAGACTTGGTGATGCTTCAATTCTTTCTAAGTTTGATATGAAATTTGATTTATGACATGCAAATTAGTGAGAGTGAAGAGAGTCTTTCTCCATTGCCACCATTGCTTTCAAAGTGGGTAACTTTGTTATTGTGCGAATCAACAACAACAATTACCCTTTCTAGCGTAAGCAACTCCTAGCCTTGGTTGGGAGCCAAGATCTAGTCGATCAACTCCTCCGTGAGGACTGTGCCCCTCTAGAATTTGATAGCCCTTTTGATGGAGCATCAGGCTCGAGTAAACCAGATCAAACACTAGATTACCTTTAGTGGCGCAAATTTGATGACTTACTAAGAGGGTGGATCATTGGCACTCTTTCAAAAGAGGCACTTGTCCTAGTTGTGGGCCTGGACTCCGCCCAACAAGTCTGGGTGGCCCTCAAGGCAGCTTATGCCCATGAGTCCGACAATGGTTCTCATGCAGCCTTAATAGGAACTCTTTTTATGTTTTTGGCTTTGACTCACGATAAGAATTGAGTCTAGAAGGAGATGTCCGGCTAGCCTGTAGATTTAATACCGAAGGAGATATATATATATATATTGTTAAATACTTTTCTGAAAAGAATATTTCTATGATTTGCAAAAATGAACAACGAGACTTTAAAATTTTTCAAAAATGAAATCTATGATTTGCTTGCTAAAAATATTATTTGGCACAGTAAGTCACCTTGGTCTTGTACCGCTTTCTAAGTTCAGAAAAATGCTGAGATTGAGAGAGAATTTCTCACCTAGTTATTAATTACATACCTTTGAATAAGATATTGAAATCAATTAGGTATTTTATTCCCAATCAGAATTACCTGATTTATAGACTTGGTGATGCTTCAATTCTTTCTAAATTTGATATGAAATTTGATTTATGACATGCAAATTAGTGAGAGTGAAGAGGGTCTTTCTCCATAGCCACCATTGCTTTCAACGTGGGTAACTTTGTTACTGTGCGAATCAACAACAACAATTACCCTCTCTAGCGTAAGCAACTCCTAGCCTTGGTTGGAAGTCAAGATCTAGTCGATCAACTCCTCCGTGAGGACTGTGCCCCTCTAGAATTTGATAGCCCTTTCGATGGAGCATCAGGCGCGAGTAAACCAGATCAAACACTAGATTACCTTTAGTGGCGCAAATTTGACGGCTTACTAAGAGGGTGGATCATTGGCACTCTTTCGAAAGAGGCACTTGTCCTCGTTGTGGGCTTGGACTCCGCCCAGCAAGTTTGGGTGGCCCTCAAGGCAGCGTATGCCCATGAGTCCGACAATGGTTCACATGCAGCCTTAATAGGAACTCTTTTTATGTTTTTGGCTTTAACTCATGATAAGAATTGAGTCTAGAAGGAGATGTTTGGCTAGCCTGTAGATTTAATACCATGAGTCCGACAATGGTTCACATGCAGCCTTAATAGGAACTCTTTTTATGTTTTTGGCTTTAACTCATGATAAGAATTGAGTCTAGAAGGAGATGTTTGGCTAGCCTGTAGATTTAATACCGAAGGAGATATATATATATATTGTTAAATACTTTTCTGAAAAGAATATTTCTATGATTTGCAAAAATGAACAACGAGGCTTGAAAATTTTTCAAAAATGAAATCTATGATTTGTTTGCTAAAAATATTATTAGGCACAGTAAGTCACCTTAGTCTTGTACCGCTTTCTAAGTTCAGAAAAATGCTAAGATTGAGAGAGAGATTTCTCACCTAGTTATTAAATACAAACCCCTAAACAAGATATTGAAATCAATTAGGTATCTTATTCCCAATAAGAATTACCTGATCTACAGACTTAGTGATGCTTCAATTTTTTCTAAGTTTGATATGAAATCTGTTTTATGACATGCAAATTAGTGAGAGTGAAGAGAGTCTTTCTCCATAGCCACCATTGCTTTCAACATGGGTAACTTTGTTACTGTACGAATCAACAACAACAATTACCCTCTCTAGCGTAAGCAACTCCCAGCCTCGGCTGAGAGCCAAGATGAGCCAAGATCTAGTCGATCAACTCCTCCGTGAGGACTCTACCCCTATAGAATTTGATAGCCCTTTTGATGGAGCATTAGGCTCGAGTAAACCAGATCAAACACTAGATTACCTTCAGTGGTGCAAATTTGATGGCTTACTAAGAGGGTGGATCATTGGCACTCTCTTGAAAGAGGCACTTGTCCTCGTCGTGGGCTTGGACTCCGCCCAGCAAGTCTGGGTGGTCCTCAAGGCAGCTTATGCCCATGACTCTCAAGAGCGAGAGTTTCACCTTACTCAACACCCACGACGCCCTTTGTTGATCACCTCTAAACCTTCAAGGGCTTTTGCAATAGCTTGGCTTCAATCGGACGGCCAGTTGCTGACAAGATGAAGGTGTTTTCCCTGTTGAGCAACCTCTGTGCCCGCTATGAGCTGTTCCATAATCAAAATAATATAGATTCAAAACCTATCATGGTATGCTTCTTACCACAAATTTAACCTTCCATAATCATGTTAGGATAATGATAGATCATATAAAATCATACTTAGTACATGCCATAGCTAAATTTCTATTTAAAACATTCAATCATTCAAACCTTCCTTTAATTGACCCGGTTTTGCATTAAGCATCATAACCTTCTCAAAGCTTAGCCAAATTTCGTACCTACTCTTAGAAACAAAGCTTGAAATGCTAGCTAAGATCAAAAGCATGAAAATTTACAAATTTTGTGGCCTTCCAAGCACTCTGGATTGCCTTACACAAGAACACTCAAGAACTCACCGAAACTCACTTGGTTTGCACTCTTCTGATCTCTAAGAGGTTGAAACTGTGGTGTGAATGAAATGTAAATGGGAGGAAAATATTTATATGAGGTCAAAGGGTGAGAGGCGTTGGCTTGGGTGCTTGGTGATTGGGTGAAGTGGGAGGTGCTCAAATCTGAAAAATTTTCAGATTTGCTTGCATGAGCTTAGGTTAGCTTGTGCAGGGGGAATAGTGGCCTAAAGCCACCATGATTCCCTCTCCACAGTTGCTACATTAATCCTAGAAGGCAGATATGGTTGTGGTGCATCATTTGAGTGGCAGAAAAACCATCAAACAACCCTTGTAAATCGGTGGATGGAGGTGGTTTTGTGGTGACAGAAAATCAGTTCGGCCTTGGATGTTTTTGGGCAGCAAAAATGAGTGAAAATCCTTCATGATGGTCATGGAACTTTTTGGTGATTAGGTGGAGAAGAAGGTGGCGTGGCGTGGCGGTGCAAACCATGGCAGGAGGCTGGTTCAAACTTGACTCAATCTGTTACAACACAAACTAAATCAAGGTGCACCCAGTTTGGTTCAAGGAATTGGTTTGTGCAAGTAATTACGTCCAAGGCTGAAACTGACTTTGGGAAGGTTTCATGAGGTGTTTAAGGACCATATTACCCTTGAGGATAAACTACAAAAATGTTGGGCTCAAGGGCAAAACAGTCCAAGCATTACAAAGGGCAATGAACAAAACCGATTAAAGTATGGTTTGGGCTTGTTATGCCATTTTTCTTAATGACATGTGGGATGGTTTAGTTAGGGTATTAATATGGTCTAATCATGGTTTAAGGGAGTATTAAAGCTACATATATATATATATATATATGTATGCAGCTGCCGATCGAACTATTGGCATGATCTGACTCATCTATGATCACTGACTTCTTCTTATCCGAGTGGTGAATTACAGTACTACTACAGCTTCTTCACAAATCAATTACGTAAAACTGAAGATTACATCTTTGCACCGGGAATTTAGTTATGAAATAGAGCATATATTTCTGACTTTGCCCTCATAAGTCATAATTAATAGATTACAACTTTTGAGGAGAGAAAGATCAACTAACACGCGTCCATATCCCTTCTTTGAGCATTCTTTGGAATAAAAAACCTAAATGGGAGCTAATTATTAATTTGCTACTTAATTTATTGTACAATGTGCATTAATTAATTTAAACTAATTATATTACACGTAGTCATGACAATTAAGGAAGTCTTTTTCTTCACGAAAACCTGACTTTTCTACCTATAAATTTGAAGTTAGGTTTGTAGAGGAAAGTAATGTCCAAGTTACGTTTAAAATTCAAGATGCCCAGACGTACGTACGTCGTAGTACCTCTTCAACGTTTGTTAAATTCTAATAAAAAAAGAGATCAGATAATTATATTTAAAACAGTACTCAGATTCCATGCACGTTATATTTGACATGTCCGAATCACAATATTCTAAAAAGGACTAACAAATATTCCAACCAGAAGTAGTAGTATGTACATGATACTAAATACACATCCTTCACCTTTATCAAATATATATATATATATATACACTTCTCGACTCATTGTGAGATTGGGAGGGGCATTGCAATCTTCGTCTTGAATCTTGATTCGAGGAAAAGTTGAAGCCAAATCAAAAGTTTATACTCCAAAATAATCACTTCTAGTCATTAATATATATTACAACTTTTGAGGAGAGAAAGAACTAACACGTACGCGTCCATATCCCTTCTTTGAGCATTCTTTGGAATAAAAAATCTAAATGGGAGCTAATTATTAATTTGCTACTTAATTTCAACTAATTATGTTACACGTAGTCATGACGAGTTTATATTATATAATTATATATATATATTTATATGATTACTTTTATTTGTAATTAACCAATTGACAAGAAATATTATGGGTTTCCTCACACGTTTCATCAAGTACTAATTAAGCACATGCTTAGACTAATTAGATTCGTACTGGCTCCCGGGGGAAAAAAATCAGGTATTTTTCAATCAAGATTAGTCAAAACTAACTGGCCGTCTCTGAGATTTTAGAACGGTAGAAATTGAATTCTCAAGAAATGCTAAAATTAGCTTGTACTTAGGATGAAAGTGAAACCCTGCATTCACCTAATTTACAAAAGTACAAGCAATCCTATCCTAATCTCTTCGATCTGTTTTACGTACAAGCAAGCCAGCTCTCTGTACATGGGGCTCTATAAATAGCCATGACGAAGCAATTCGTTGCTAGTTGCAAAGCTAGCTAGCTCCCATAACGCAGAGAATTAAACACTTCGTTTCTTATATATCCTCCGGCAATCATCCCCAAGAATAATCCCACCAAAAAATTACACTCATATCGATATCCATGGGTGCATCCAAGTCTAAGGAAAGCTCCAGCGAGAAAACCATCAAAGAGCAAACATTATCAGGTCTTGGAAACCTAGTTAGGCTCCTCCCGACGGGGACAGTCTTCATGTACCAGTTCCTCAGCCCTACCTTATCCAACTATGGCAACTGTAACACCTTCAAGTTCAAGTTCCCCACCTCCATCCTCGTTGGTCTTTGTGGTCTGACTTGCTTCTTTTGTACTTTCACCGACAGTTATGTCGGAGATGACAAGAAAACCCACTATGGGATTGCAACGTTGAAGGGTCTTTGGCCCTCAACGGCGTCCAAGAACGTCGACTTGTCGGCCTATAAGCTTCGGTTTGCCGACTTTGTTCATGCCTTCTTTACGGTGTCTGTGTTTGGAGTCGTCGTGCTTTTGGATCAAAATACTGTGGGGTGCTTCTATCCGGTGTCGGCTTCCACCGAGAAAACTTTGCTCAAGGTGTTGCCTCCTGTTGTTGGTGTGGCGTCGAGTGTGGTTTTCATGGCTTTTCCTTACAAGCGCCATGGAATCGGATACCCTATAAGTAGTACTGAGTCTTCATAGGATTCCAAGTCTACTGGCGGAGAAGTATCCTTAACGGAAGTTTAAAGAATTAAGTTCGAGCTTGGTTTTCTTTTACCTTGTTGCCTTGTTTTCGAGTATATATATAAATTCCTATGTTTATATATAAGGTTTGATAAGATACGTACTTAATTTGTTGCATGGCGTGATCAGGTTGTAACTTGTAAATCTTCACAGGATTTTCAGTTTGCTTGTGCTTTAATTTGTGGAGAAATAATATCCCAGAGAAAAATCTAATTAAGGACGTTTGTGTATGGTTGAATATTTCTTCTTTCTTGTGGTTTGTGCCTGGAGAAACACCCTGATGATCAGAAAAACCTAAGGAAATTTGTGTATGGTTATGTCGTCTTCTTCTTCTTCTTACGTTGTTATTCATGTAGTTTCCCTCTTTATAAGAGCACTAGTAGTGGGCTCAACAAATTTTGATCAAAATTTGACTAAGAAATTCACTTTTACAAATTTAGCTAGTAACTTTTCAACAATATCAAATAACATGCTTAACAAATCTTTCATTATTCTATTAAAATATTAATTTTGAACTTTTTATTAATTTTAATTTTAATTTTAATTGTAATTTATTCTTGTAAATTCTTTATTTTAATTATAGTGGATATTCTTTATTTATTTTACTTATAAATTTTTGTTACTTGGAAAATTAATAGGAATTTTACCTCTGGCATATATTCCATCATGTATTCATTGAGTTAGCAAGTGTTGTAAAACTGGGAATCGTAGTTAAGATTGTAATATATATATAGAGAAATTCTCTTGAAAGTTCATACTTACAAAGTCATCACGGTGGCCTAGGGTGAAAAACAAGCAGCGGAAAATAATGCATTTCTACTTGCGTGGGAGAGAAGCAAGCAGCAGAAACATAATATTTTAGTTTAAAACTAATATTTGGCCAGGCCCTTTGGCTCAACAAATTTGATTAGTGATATAATTTGAAGTTAAAATCACTGTTCATTTGTTAAGCTCATTGTTGCACTTAGTTTGCACTTTATCTATTCTATGGCTAAAATTTAACTTTGTTGAGTTTACTACTAGTGCTCTAATAAGATTAGACATCATGATATGCATGTTTGCTGGCGTCAATCAATTAGTTGAATGTGTAATTAATTAGTTTGTCTCTATTCTCTACATACGTTCAAATCATGGGAAGATCAATACATGCATACATACATACACGCGCCTATCTTTTAGGCCTTGTGTGGATTGAGAGATTTTCTCAAGTCATCTTATCTAATTTAATCATTATAATTTTTTCAAACTCTTACATAACATACAATAAATAATTCAATTTTTTCAAATTCTAAAATAAAAATAATATTTTAACAATATTTTACTTAACTTTTAATGTTCATTTCATCCTATCTCATCTCAACTCGGCCACCAGAGATCTGAGGTGGTTGCTTAGGCTCGATGTGTGAGTTCCATTTCCAAGCAGGTGAAGAACCTGGTTTCCGGATCCGTAGACCATTTGAATCCGAAAGAAAACTCTCTCTCTCTCTCTCCCATCTCTCTCTAAAATCTTCCCTGTGTTGTACCTTTCGCCTACGTTACTTTAATCTCGAGTTTCAGGATCTGAACCGGCCGTATTTTTTTAAACGGTGGTTGATCCAAAACTGGAGAACTATGGAGGCGAATCAGATAATATTTGCTCTTGTAATACCTTAGCATCTGTAATTGTTGGGGGTTTGTTTATGGGTAGTTTTAGTGTTGTAATCTGTAATGGAAAATGGAAAATAAATCTTATAAAAAAAAGAAAGAGAAGAAGGAAAATGGGGTGGTGTGGGGAAGATGACTCGTAATATGTGGGGCTTCTGTCCTGAATCTGTGAGGACTTTTGTTTCCATGTTGTACTGTAAAATACTATAAGCATAAGGGATAACTTTTTTTTTTTTTTTATATATATATGAAGCATAAGGGATTACTTAACAAAGCCAGATGCTTAGTTCTCTTCGATTTCATCTCTCAAATTCTTTTCTCATCTGTGTTCTAATGTCGTGTAAACAGAGATAGAAACGTAAATGGTTGAAATAAATACGAAGAGTGGGCTGGTGAAACTGGTGGGGATGATGAATTTGGTACCCATAAATGAACTGTTTGGACCATATCATAAACTTGTGGGTTGTGGTGTACCCAGATTACAGCCATGCGCATACCTGTCCTCCATTTCCAGCTTACTGCCGTTCCAGATTTTGACTGGACGAGTTTGTCTGATATTTGACCATTAAGAAAATAAAATAAAACACAAGATTGATAATTTCGAATGGGAAAATTATACTTATTATCTGTATATGATTTGTTGTTTTTATCTTTTTATTTAAACACTGATGTGTAAATATATATGTTAAGATATAATGATAAAAATAATAAATCATTGATATATAGTGTAAAAATGATAAGTAACATTTTTCGATTCAGGTTTTTTTAGATACAAAAATTATCTCATCTCATTATTATAATTTTTTTAATTTTTATATAAAATATAATATATAATTTAATTTTTTAAAATTATAAAATAATAATAAAATTAAAAAATAATATTTTATTCTAACTCATTTAAAATCATTTCATCTTACTATTCAAACCTTATAAATTATCTTACTGGTTGTAAAATAATGAGTCAGAATCTACCAATTAAAAACTGCAAAATTCTAGAAGATTTATGACTTATGAGTCTCGAGTTCCAAATGGTATACAATTTTAAATCTATTGTTTGAATGAATACAAAAGTCCTCAAACAGTTTTCTAGTTCCACTAGATTTTATTTTCTGGAGTGAAACCTTGGAACAAATGATTTTGTTGATAGGATTTGGATGATTATAATGATTTTGTTGATGTGGAAAATACTTCATACACAAATTGGTCTTTAGAAAGAATAAACTTACACGCATCTTGATATGGTATCTCCGATTATAAAATATCATGTCATGATAATTTTATAAAATTAGTTTGTTGATCTAGTACTTCTAAAGGTAATGATGATTATTAGGGAATGTTTGTAATGCCTATGGCTACAAATAAGAAGTTGATCACAATAAACACTATATCAACCTACTTCTAAACTTACATTTATGTTCGTCTCCATAATGTTCACGAGTAGTATTTAATATTACAAAGTCGATCCACATATTATATTCATGAGAAATGACTAAACAGGTGTCGCAAACTAACACTTATCCTTAGAAAGATTGATTTTTTGTTTTTAAGAAAATATAAATGCATTGTATCTCACCAATTCCTGGACACCAAAACAGTCGATAAATAATTACATCGGATCAAGTCAATTTATGAATTTATTTTTGTAGAATTTATTTTTATTACTAAAGCATTTATCATATTATATCGCAAAAATTATTAAATTTTTTTTTATAAGTAAGAAAATTATATTGCTCAAAGAATAGGTCTAGCCCAGTATGTACAATAGAGAGCCCTAACTAAGAAGACGTGAGAGAGACAAGAAAGTTATGAAGGGCCATGCCGTTAAAATCAATATATAGCAATAGCCCAAGTACAAAGAGTGCTATAAAATGATGTTAACAATTCCTCTAGCGTTCTCTCCTTATCTTCAAATGTCTGCACATTACGTTCTTGCCACAAACACCACATGATACATACTGGAATCATTCTCCAAACTGCTTTGATCTGATTCATTCCTCCAAACCACATGTCTGCGCAAAAATTATTAATTAAAATAGATAAAATGAGTTAGGCTTGATCAAAGAAATACTTGTTTATTATAAGTTAATCGCCTTTTTGTTTTTGAATTTGTTAGACTGTTTCAGCACTTCAAGTTTGCCATCTTTGACTCATAAATATTTAATATTTAATATTTATTCACTTTTTCAAGAAGAATGGACGGCTCGCACGTCCATAACTATAAATATCATTTCTCTTTTTTATAATGTTATTATTCACTGAACATTGAACACTACTACAAAAGTTATAAGCGATTCTTGCCGTATAATAATTATATCTGTTAAATTATTGTCTAAACTTAATTGTCTTTATGAATTTTAAAACATCATTAAATGTTTAATAAATATTATAAAATTAATTTTACCTCTCTATCTCTTTCTCACTAAAGAAATCTGGATCCTATAACAATAGAGATGTTTAATTTCAATTTCTTCACACGTATATATTACGTGGTTAAATTGTTATCCGAAACTAATAACTAAGATTATTGGTACGCTCCAATTTAAGTCAATGTATTTATTCCTAATTTGATGATAAGTATCCCATGATCAAGAGCAAAGGCTTGAGTGCACGGATTTTCTCTCTGTCATAACAAAATAGTCTAATATATGAATAAATGGTTTTCTCGCGTGTTGATCAAAGAGTCTCTAGCGACGAGGTAGGTGAGAAGTTGACGGTCCTTCATCTTTTATCTTCGGTATTATTTGGATGATGAGATGAGATGAGATGATTTTAAATAAATTGAATAAAATATTACAAGAATATTATTTTTTAATATTATTATTATTTTGAGATTTAAAAAAGTTGAAATATTTATTATATTTTATGTAAAAATTTAAAAAAAATGTAATAATGAATTGAGATATTTAAATGAAATGAGGTGAAATAATTTCTATATCCAAACAAATTTCTAGAGGATTATATGTTTGCAAATTGAAAAGTCTAAGGTTTTTTATTAATCACCTCACAATCATTTATTTGTGACTATCTAGTGTGTTTATGATAGAAGATAAATGTGCGGTTTAGATAATGAGATGTGATGAAATAGTTTTAGATAAAATTTGAAAGTTAAATAAAATATTATTTTTTAATAATAATATTATTATTTTAAAATTTAAAAAATTTATTATATTTTATATGAAAATTTAAAACAATTATAATAATGAAAGAAACGACTTTCACTATCTCCAAAATCTACCTGCCTTAATCCCACTACTGACAAAACACGTCATTGACGTAGAAACCTATTATAGCAACAAGTATTGAAAAATATTTTATTTTATTTTCTTATAACTGTAATGAGTCTGATTAATAAGGGATTTGTTTATATTCCTAGCTACTTGTAAGTAGCATGTTGCGGTTGGATATTTAGTTAATTTTAGATGATTTGTAAAAAGTAATTTTTATAAATCCTATTGAAATTTATTTGAATGTAAATAGATTGAGATATGTATTTAAATGTATGAAATAGATTGAAATGAATTTAATTTTTTATAAAAAGTTGAAAAAACAGTAGAATTCATTAATAATTAATTTGATATGAGTTGAGATAATCTTAACATCTATACATAACCTAAATCTACCATGAATAATTATTCACAGGTTAGAACCCAAATGAGAAATTCTACGTTCAGTCAACCCAGGTAAACGCCGCGTAAGCGGCTGATGATGTGGCAAAATGCCATCGAAACTAACTGTTTCACTCCACGAAGCTTCCCTCAATTTTTTTTTTTTTTCATTTCATTCCCTCCCTCTGTGTGTTTCCTCTCTGCCTCAAGAACTCCCTCTCTCGATCCTTTTAGGGGACGAAAAGTCCATCTCTTGGAAGCATCGAAGAAATCTCGACAGCATGTCTCTCCCCTCGAACCTGGCTCCCTCCCTCCCTTAGCCGCTTGATGGAAGTATGAGACCACAAATCGACACCTTTGTCTTCAGCCACATCGTTACGTAGTCTTCCTTGTTAACACGGCTACAAAGAAAGCATAGGGGAGACAGAAGTTGAGAAACAAGTGCCGCCATTATCTCCGCAAGCATAACCCAAAGCCACAACCTACTCCCTATGCTCTGTAAGCCACCTCTCTCTCTCTCTCTCTCTCTCTCTCTCTCTCTCTATCTATCTATCTCTGTAATAATTAACAATATATAAGTTTACCATATGGGATGTTCTTTTCTTCCTTACTTGATTTGAAGGCAGTTTAGTACTTTGGTGATGTTTTGTTGTTGATTAGAGCACAATTCACCGAAGAAAGTTTCTGGCTGAAGATGAGAAGAGGAGAAGTGAAGTGGGAATTCGAAATGCACTGCACTTATTTTCCGCTTTTTTTTTTTAATAGCAGCTGCCACGTCAACCTACTGCACAGCGACTATACATAGCGGAATTGAACCCAAATATATATATAAATGTGATAAGGAGGGTGCACGGGAGATTAGGCAAAGTTAAAAGGAAAGAGAACAATTACATGAGTTGAAGAAATGGTACTACTCTATGGCGTTATTAACTTATTGGTCTATAATGCAGACCAATTACTTAGGGCCACTTGGAGTAACCTAATTAACTAACCATTGCATTCATGGCCATTTTTAAACTTGGGTCTTCCTCTAGGACCCAGACGGCCACCCCATCTCTCAAAAATAAATAAATAAATAAATTAAAGTCAAAATAATAATTTAAAAAAAAAAACTGTTACAGATACAAAAAGATTATATAAAAATATACAAACTAACGTGATTTCATGAAATTTGTTAAATTTACTTTATAATAAAAATAACTCCAAAATCTACCGTATCATATCAAGTTATATTTTTTGTAGTTTACTTTTGTAGTTAAAATATTTTTCTTAAAGAAAAGTTATAATTCATTAACATAACCAGGCGGCTGCAGGCGGCCACTATCCAAAACTGATTACCAGATCAAAAGAGTTAAAATCCAAAAGGAAGTCTTTTTCGTCACGAAAACCTGACTTTTTTACTTAATTTGAAGTTAGGTTTGTAGAGGAAAGTAATGTCCAAGTTACGTTTAAAACTGATCATGATGCCCAGTACGTACGTAGTACCTCTTCAACGTTTGTTAAATTCTAATAAAAAAAAGAGAGATAATTATATTTAAACAGTACTCAGATTCCACGTTATTTTTGACATGTCCGAATCACAATATTCTAAAAAGGACTAACAAATATTCCAACCAGAAGTACTAGTACGTACTTGATACTAAATACACATGATCCTTCACCTTTATCATCTACATATAATATATATATAAATATATATATATATATATATACTTCTGGACTCATTGTGAGATTGGGAGGGGCATTGCAATCTCCGTCTTGAGTCTTGATTCGAGGAAAAGTTGAAGCCAAATAAAAAGTTTATACTCCAAAATAATCACTTCTAGTCATTAATATTACATAGATGATCAGTTGGATATCTTGAAATCTTTATATAATTAAAATCCAATCCAAATCATGTACATATAGCATTCGCTGCAAATTAATTATTTTTATCATCCTTCTGATCCCATGCAATATTTAACGTGGAATTAATTAATTTACTAATATTAATGCTGCCATGCATGCATGTTGCAATTCATGTCCATGCATGCATCTTCTAATTAATTACACTCTCCATAAAGCTGCATATATATATATATATATATAGATGTTACAACTTAGAAAGATATGAAATGAAATCATCGATTGAGAAGAGGAAAAACTGAATTGTATTATTGTATCATATCTGAAGGTACAACTCTGCTTTTATACATGTAAAAGACTGAAGGCTATAAAGGTAAAAACATCATAACTAACTAACAGAATTAGTTATCTAATAGTCCCCCTCAAGATGAATTGTATATATTATGCACATTCATCTTGGACAAAAGAGAAAAGAAAGCATTAAAACCCAATGGTTTAGTTAGAATGTCTGCAACTTGATGAGCAGAAGATACATGTAAAGTTCGAATGATGCCAGCTTGTATTTTCTCCCTTATGATGTGACAATCTAACTCAATATGCTTTGTTCTTTCATGAAACACTGGATTGGCAGCAATATGTAGAGCAGCTTGGTTATCACAGAATAATAGGGAAGGCTTGGAAAGTGTTTGATGCAAGTCTGAAAGTAGAGAAAGAAGCCAAGTGATTTCACATACTGCACATGCCATGGATCTGTATTCGGCTTCAGCAGATGACCTGGACACAGTTTTCTGCTTCTTTGATTTCCAAGATACAAGTGAATCTCTAAGGAATACACAGAAACCAGAAACTGATCTTCTTGTATCAGGGCAGCTAGCCCAATCGGAGTCAGCAAAAGCTTTTAATTGAATGGAAGAAGATGCTGAAAAAAAAAGTCCTTGTCTTGGAGCTTTTTTAATGTATTTCAAGATTCTGATAGCAGCTTGCATGTGTGGCACAAGGGGTTGATCAAGAAACTGGCTTAGATGATGCACATAAAAGGTAATGTCTGGTCGTGTATTGGTAAGATACAACAATCTTCCAATAAGCTTTCTATAACTTGTGCTATCTTCTATTAATTCTCCATCTTCCTTGTTGAGTTTACAGTGAGTATCCATAGGAAAATTTATTGGTTTGGAACCAAGTAAACTAGCGCTCTCTATTAACTCCAATTTAGACTTTCTTTGGCATATGGAAATGCCTTGTTTACTTCTAGCAATTTCCATACTAAAAAATACTTGACAGGTTCAAGATCCTTCAATTTAAACTGAGCATTAAGAGCAGTTTTAATAGACTCCACAGCTGCCATGTTGCTGCTAGCTAAAAGTATATCATCTACATGTACTAATAAAGCAACAAATTCAGTTCTTTTTTGCCTAGTGAATAAGGAGTAGTCTGACTTTGACTGCTGGAAACCAAGTTGAAGTAGGGTTGCTGTGAACTTAGAATTCCACTGCCGAGAAGCCTATTTTAGGCCATAGAGTGACTTTTGCAATTTACACACTCTAGTGTCCCCCTTTCGAAGATAGCCAGGTGGTAATTTCATGTAAACATCCTCATCTGAGTCTCCATATAGAAATGCATTGTTGACATCAAGATGAATAAGACGCCAACCATGTATTGCAGCCAATGATAAAAAACATCTTACTGTCACCATTTTTGCCACGGGAGAAAATGTTTCAAAATCAAGACCCTCTCTTTGAGTGTATCCTTTTGCTACTAGCCTTGCCTTATATCTCTCAATTGAACCATCAGCTTGATATTTAATTTTATAAATCCACTTACAACCAATTGGAATCTTATTTGGTGGGAGTTCAGTGAGTGTCCAAGTTTGATTGGATTCTAGAGCAGCTAGTTCAAAGGACATAGCTTCTCTCCAATAAGGATGATGGACAGCTTGATGATAAAATTCTGGTTCTATTTGAGATGAAATGGATATACTGAAGGCTCGATGTGAGGATGACAATTTTGAGTAAAAGATAAAATTAGAAATGTTGTAAGGAGTACTTGCTTACAGAGCATACCCTTAGGAGATGTGTTAGAGGTAGAGGTTGCAAGACTACAATGATAGTTCTGCAAATATCCAGGAGCTTTATGCTGTCAAGTAGATTTTCTCAAGTGAGGAAATTGAGTTTCATCTTGAATATTGAACTGATTTGGTGTGTTTGAAGAGATAGTATTTGGTAAATCAATGATGGTAGGCTTAAATTAAGGTACCGTTTCAGGCTGATGAAACTCAAATTGGTTTGTGGGCTGTCTATTTGTAGTAGATACTGTTTCTAGAATGTATTTTGGTATTACAACTTGAGTTGGAGCAGAAGAGGATTTTAGATAAAAAAAAAAAAATGGAAAAACTATTTCATGAAACACATCTCTAGAAATCAGAAATGAGTTTGTCTCAAGATCAAACAATTTGTATCTTTTTGTGCCGAAAGGATATCCTATGAATATACATTTTTTAGCTCTAGAGTCAAACTTAGATCTGTTTTGAGTGAGTGTTGAAGCATAACATAATGAACCAAAAACTTTTAAGTTTGTATATGAAGGACTGGTTCCATATAAAACTTCATGAGGTGATTTATTATTTAAAATAGGAGAAGGAATCCTATTTATTATATATGTGGTTGTGAGTATACATTCACCCCAGAAATGTAAAGGCACATTTGATTGAAATCTCAAGGCTCTAGCTACATTGAGAAGATGTTGGTGTTTTCTTTCTACTATGGAATTTTGTTGTGGTGTTTCCACACAAGATTTTTTATGGATAATTCCTTTTGAAGAGAAGAAATCTAACATGTTAAACTCTGGACCATTGTCGGTTCTTACACACTGAATTTTTGTTTTAAACTGTGTAAAAACCAAATTGTAGAATGAAGTGAAAATGTTCCTCACATCAGACTTTAACTTCATGATATATGTTCATGTTGACCTTGAAGGATCATCAACTATTGTTAGAAAGTATCTAAATCCATCATGGGTAGGGACTGAGAAAGGCCCCCATATATCACAATGCAGTAATTGAAAAGGAGAGCTAGCATTGTAATTATGAGTATGAAATGACAATCTTTTTTGTTTTGCTAAGGGACATACAGAACAATGATTTCTATGTATCTCTTTATTTGGAAAAGAAACATCTAGAATTGATTTAGAAAGAACTTGCAATCTAGCTAACGATGGGTGGGCAAGTCTACAATGCCAGAGATAGAATTTGAGTTTTTTACTAAGTTGGTATTTGAGAAAGTAGAAAATCTGTCAACAGCATTAGCTTGTGGTTGTTGCACTAGATATAGACCAGCAACTCTTCTACCCTTCCCAATCATCCTCCATGGGGTAAGGCCCTGAATATAGCAATCATTAGATGTAAATATAAAACAACATTTCTGATTGGAGGTTAGTTTGCTGACTGAAATCAGATTATATGAGAAAGATGGTACACATAGTACATCTTTTAGAATTAACTGATCAGATATTTGTACATTTCCAATATGTGTAATTGGAACATTTTCACCATTTGGAAGTTGCACATAAAAATTGATTTTCTAAGTGATGTTTGTAAAACAAGCAACAGAATGAATTATGTGGTCTGTCGCACCTGTATCGATGATCCAGGTGTTTGGAGTTGAATTGTTTGGCATGCTCACATTAAAGACCAGGCTGGAAATAGATTTATAGGATGAATTTATACCTGCTGAAGATGATGACAAGTTTGGAATGGATGAGACAATTGCTGCTTGGTGAATATCCTGAGATGGTTGTTTGTTGTGGATTAAAGCAAGTAATTGCTGACATTCTTCTTGAGAGAAGGGCAGTGAATTTGTTGATTCAAAAGGAGTACTCGCAGATTGAGCCATAACTTGATTGGCTGTGGAAAATTTCCCTCTCTGCTGTCTATAGTTGGGAGGATACCCATGGATCTTGTAGCATTTATCAACTGTATGGTTGGTCATCCCACAATGAGTACATAGCAACTTTTCTTTTCTCCCTTGCTGCCTCCCAAAATTTTGTCTAGGATTTTCTGTCTTCTTACTCAAGAATGCTGCTGTTTCAACATTAGATGAACATGTAGATCCAACTTCTTGTTGTTTCTCCTCTTGGATAATTAGAGAAAAAACCTTGCTAATTGGTGGCAGTGGATCTATAAGCAAAATCTGTCCTCTAACGTGAAAGAAATTTTCATTCAATCCTATAAGGAATTGAATAACATGCTGTCTATGTTGATATTCTAGAAAAAGCTTGACAGCACCACAACTGCAAGATTTTAATGCTCCATATGTACAATTGGGAATCTGATTGTAGTTAAGTAGTTCATCCCATAAGCACTTAAATTTTCGATAGTAAATACTTACAGATAATTGATCTTGTGACAATGAAGCAGGATCCTTCTGTAGTTGAAAACTTCTTGGCCCGTTACCATGAGAAAATTGATTCTCTAATTCTTCCCACATTTCCTTTGCAATTGTTGCATATATAATTGTTCCTGCAATTTCCTTTGAAACAAAGTTCAAGATCCAAGACAGTATCATGTTGTTGCATCGCTCCCAAGATTCAAACAAAGGATTAGAAATAGCTGGCTATTGTATGACTCCATTGATGAACCCCATCTTGTTTTTTGCCTTCAAAGCAATTTGCATTGATCTACACCATGTGTGGTAATTATCCCCTGTGAGGACTTGAGAAACCAACACAGAACCAGTCGAATCTCCATTCTGCAGATGACACGGATCTGCTAGTTGATCACGTATGTGAACAAAATTGGAGTTTGGAACAGAATTGGAGTTTGGAACAGAATTGGAGTTTGGCAGCACATCAGCCATCCCAGCAGAAAAAAAATGAACCCTAGAGTTTTACTTCTGATACCATGTTACAACTTAGAAAGATATGAAATGAAATCATCAACTGAGAAGAGGAAAAACTGAATTGTATTATTGTATCGTATCTGAAGGTACAACTCTGCTTTTATACATGTAAAAGACTGAAGGCTATAAAGGTAAAAACATCATAACTAACTAACAGAATTAGTTATCTAATAATATATATATTTATATGCAGCTGCCGATCGAACTCATGTTGGCATCTGCCTCATCTATGATCAGTGACTTCTTCTTATCCGAGTGGTGAATTACAGTAGTACAACTACTTCTTCACAAATCAATTGGCATAAAACTGAAGATAACATTTTTGCACTGCGAATTTAGTAATTTTAATGTGAACATTCTTTGAGCATTCTTTGGAATAAAAAATCTAAATGGGAACAAATTATTATATTACACGTAGTCATGACAAGTTTATATTATATATATATGTATGATTACTTTTTGTAATTAACCAATTGACAAGAAATATTATGGGTTTCCTCACACGTTTCATCAAGTACTAATTAAGCACATGCTTAGACTAATTAGATTCGTACTGGCTCCCGGGGAAAAAAAAATAAGGTATTTTTCAATCAAGATTAGTCAAAACTAACTGGCCGTCTCTGAGATTTTAGAACGGTAGAAATTGAATTCTCACGAAATGCTAAAATTTGCTTGTACTTGGGATGAAAGTAAAACCCTGCATGCACCTAATTTACAAAAGTACAAGCAATCCTATCCTAATCTCTTCGATCTGTTTTACGTACACTCTGTACATGGGGCTCTATAAATAGCCATGACGAAGCAATTCGTTGCTAGTTGTAGAGCTAGCTAGCTCCCATAACGCAGAGAATTAAACACTTCGTTTCTTATCCTCCGGCAATCATCCCGAAGAATAATCCCACCAAAAAAGTACACTCATATCAATATCCATGGGTGCATCCAAGTCTAAGGAAAGCTCCAGCGAGAAAACCATCAAAGAGCAAACATTATCAGGTCTTGGAAACCTAGTGAGGCTCCTCCCGACGGAGACAGTCTTCATGTACCAGTTCCTCAGCCCTACCTTATCCAACTATGGCCACTGCAATACCTTCAACAAGTTCCTCACTGCCATCCTCGTTGGTCTCTGCGGTCTAGCTTGCTTCTTTTCTACTTTTACCGACAGTTATGTCGGAGATGACAAGAAAACACACTATGGGATTGCAACGTTGAAGGGTCTTTGGCCCTCAACGGCGTCCAAGAACGTCGACTTGTCAGCCTATAAGCTTCGGTTTGCTGACTTCGTTCATGCCTTCTTTATGGTGTTTGTGTTTGGAGTCGTCGTGCTTTTGGATCAAAATACTGTGGGGTGCTTCTATCCTGTGTCGGCTTCCACCGAGAAAACTTTGCTCAAGATGTTGCCTCCTGTTGTGGGTGCGGCGTCTAGTGTGGTTTGCATGGCTTTCCTTACAAGCGCCATGGAGTTGGATACCCTAAAAGTAGTACTGAGTCTTCGTAGGATTCCAAGTCTATTGGCGGAGAAGTATCCTTAACAGAAGTCTAAAGAATTAAGTTCGAGTTTGGTTTTTTTTTCTTTTTTACCTTGTTGCCTTGTTTTCGTGTATATAAATTCCTATGTTTATATATAAGGTTTGATAAGATACATACTTACTTTGTTCCATGGCGTGATTAGGTTGTAACTTGTGAATCTTCACAGGATTTTCAGTTCGCTTGTACTTTAATTTGTGGAGAAATAATGTCTAGAGAAAAATCTAATTAAGGACGTTTGTGTATGGTTGAATATTTCTTCTTTCTTGTGGTTTGTGCATGGAGAAACACCCTGATAAGAAAAACCTACGGAAATTTGTGTATGGTTATGTATTCTTCTTCTTCTTCTTCTTCTTACGTTGTTTTATTCATGTAGTTTCCCTCTTTATAATAAGGTTAGATCATGATATGCATGTTTGCTGGTATCGATCATATCAATTAGTTGAACTTGTAATTAATTAGTTTGTCTCGACTCTCTACATACGTTCAAATCATGGGAAGATCAATACATACATACATACATACACGCACCTATCTTTTAGGCATTGTTTGGATTGAGAGAATTTATCAACTTATCTCATCTTATTTAATCATTATAATTTTTTCAAACTCTTACATAAAATACAATAAATAATTTAATTTTTTCAAATCCTAAAACAAAAATAATTTTTTAAAAATAAAAATAATTTTTATTTAACTTTGAACTTTTAACTCATCTCATCTGATCAACTCACAATCCAAAACTTCCTTGGGAAAGATGATGGTACTATTGATCATGAAATGAGAATTGAAAGTGTTCTGTAAAACCACCACACAATGAGGAGTGGCAAACGTTTCCATTGAGATATATATATTGGTTATAAGAGATGTGCAAGGTAACAAATAAATGAAAGGAAACAATTATAAATTCTATAAATGTAATCTCCTATAATCGTGTGATCTCCTACAATCAAGGATCAACTATGTCTATAATGGAGGATGCTGAAAATCCGGTGCCGAGGTGGATTTCCAGTTATCCTCAACAGGAATATCCAACAATCATCTAAATAATAACATAATTTAATAATGCTAGCTGAAAATAAGAATAATTCAGGATATCATACCAATTAAATGGTCTAATCTTGTGTGTATATATATATACACACACACGAGTGCAAATTCTCCTGCCATGCATAAATGTATTTAATGAAAGAGTTCTTCTCACTACAATAGAAATGATCTTTTAGGACGAAAATTTTTGTCCCAAAATATTTTTTGGGATGAAAAAAATTCTTCCCGACCTCGTCCCAAAAGATATTTTGGGACGAAAATCCCCATTTCGTCCCAAAAAATATCTTTTGGGATGAATTTAAAGGAAACCTTTCTAACACATTCAAACATGAATTTTTTTTTACACGGTTGAAATTCGTCCAAGAATATCGTTTCAACGGTTACAAATTTACGTTTGAACGGAATTAATTTGTTTGAACGGTTGCAAAATACATTCGAACAACAAAGACATTAGATACCTGTTCGAACGGTATAAATATATCTTCCCGTTGGAACGTTAAACAGACAGATCGAACGGTTTAAGAGTTCGAACGTGGTGAAATTTTCGTTTGAACACTACAAAAAGAAATAGAGTTCAAACGTTAAGTGGGCATTCAAACGATAACTATTTTATTTAAACTTAATAATAAAAAACCAAATATACATTCATAATATTTGGAAAAATACATTAGAAACTGTTTAATAGTTACAAAAGTTTTATAATAAGTGGGAACTAAATAAATAACCATGAAACTAGCATTGTTCGTATATAAATAGACAATTCCAAAATGTGTACTTAAAAAACCATTTGTTACTTGGAGGCCTGTACTGTTGCATAAGCTGCTGCATTTGGAGTTGCATCTGTCTCCTGAACTCTTCTTGTTGTTCTTCATGTTGTTTGAAGCGCATTTCCATGTCTGCTTGTTTCGCCAATTGAGCCTCCAATTCATGCTGCCTTGTAGTCAATTCTTCAATTCTGAAATTCGCATTCTCTAGCGCTATAGAAGTCGAAGAGGCCAACCCGGAAGAAGAGGAAGAGGGAGAAGGCTTTACACAGCGACCCATACCCCTCAAATATCCTGAATGTTGACCCAGGACTTGTGTAAAAATATCAATATCACTTGTTGAGAAATCTTGATCTGATGTAGATTCATCATGTAGGGTAACCATTTTATCCTAGATATATATAAAATAAAGAATTAATATCGTCATAAATATTATAATATATTTAATTAAAATAGGTTATAATACTTACATAATTTTCACGGGCATCAAGATGAGTCCACTCTCCATTATGATCAGTGTCCGATGCAGCATATAATTTTGTCAGATCATAATTGGTATCTGAATCTTGCTACAATAAATATGTGTTAAGATATAAAGTCATTATGATTCATCCAATTTCTTAGAAAGGCGATGGAAAGATCTTGAGCCTGCATGATGATTAATCTTCAATTTTGACCTATTTATTTTGTTTATAGAACTTTGCTCCTGCAAAGAAATTGAAAATATTATGAAGTGAAATGACAAATAAGACAAGTAAAATAATTAATTTAATTATACCTGATATGATGGATCCTCAAACATGTCACAAAGTTTTTCCCACTCAGAAGCTCGGACATTTTGAAAGGAATGTTGACATGCATCTTCCTTGTTCTCAAACTTATTATAATGCTCATGACATCTCGCCTTATATTTGCGGAATGAATTACTCATAAGCTCTTCCACAGTCTTACGCTCCTCTCTCTGACCAAAATCTAATTCGAAATCATCATTAAAAAATAGTCACAAACATATTATTATTTACAATATTCTAAATTTAAGTAAAATATAGAAATTTATTCTACTAAATCAATATTTTAAACATTACCAAACAATGCTTCTTGATAAGCTCTTTAACACCTTAGGGGACTTTCTTGCATGAAGTCGTTTCCAAAAGTGCATAAGTTCATGTAAGAGCACCCACATGTGATGCAAGCCAAGCTATTGGTTGTCCTTCACCCTCAGTATGTTCGTCAGGAATGTTAACCTTAATCTTACCCACCTTATGATATTTTTCTAACGTCACGCCTCTAATGGTGCCTCGACCTTGACGAGATTGTACTGTGGACTCTATAAAATATAACATTGTAATCAATCTCTATTATATGTCCATTATATGACCTTAATTAATAACTTTTATGAGTATTAGATTTTTACCTTGTTCTGTAGAGTCAATCTCTAATGGTGAGTTTGAAGGAGAGCTAGGAACATGTGGAGATGGGTTGCGAACTTCCTTTCTCTTTGGTGGCATAATTTCAAACCACTGATACATTCAATAAGTAAAATATTTGTCATCAAGTGTAATGTTAACACATAATTGGTCAATCATAATCTGTATCAATTTCATTTGACAATTTGCTCTCATTATCTATAGATATTTCAGATGATTCAACATTCTCCTCAATTATCGCATCAATAATTTCAGCCTCAATATCTTCTCTATTTAATGGAATCATCTCGTACTGGCTCAAATCCACAAACAAATTTAAGGCGAGTTGACTTTCTTGGTATGCTTCTTAAGTAGAGGGTCATCTTCTTATTTACCTTGTCCTTCCGCCAGAAGGATAACATCATATATATTTCTTGGAGAATATTTTTGTATTACTCGCCATTGATGTTTTAACTCTGGGTCATCTAAGTAGAATACTTGAGATGCCTGATAAGCCAAAATAAAATAATCATCTTCATACCATTTTTTTGATGTATTAACACTAAAAAAATATTCATCATCAGGTACTCCAATTCGAGGATTGTTTAAATCTCACCAATCACACTTAAACAGATATACCGC
Source organism: Pterocarya stenoptera (assembly GCA_003123785.1). Lineage (NCBI taxonomy): Eukaryota > Viridiplantae > Streptophyta > Magnoliopsida > Fagales > Juglandaceae > Pterocarya > Pterocarya stenoptera. The sequence goes on along the minus strand of QEOT01124248.1, from coordinate 143,617 downwards.
AAGCTCTCTCAAATATTTTATTCCAATTATATCAATAATAACCCCATAGAAATCAATGTTTTCTCCATCATGACTTCCTTCGACTAGGACACCACTATTTTAGGTTTTCCTATAACAATCTCGATCCATTGTGTGATACCTACTTCCCTGAGAAATACATGTAGAATATCGAGCAGCGCGTCTCGATGGGTCACGCACCAATGCATACAGTTCATCCGATATATTTCGTTTGGATTATTTACATGTATTTGTACAACCTACATATTGAATAAAGCATATATTATATCAAAATTTAAATCAATATTTTTTCATTGGTTATTGAGTAAAGCATATGTAATGTCATTACCCGTTCTTCAGAGCACCTTGGGAACTTTTCATCATATTTCTGGTTTATATCATTTACTTTCAGTTCTTTTAGCACATTAATATGATCACTGAAATTGATGATTACCACAAAATCTGTTATATTCTTAGAATTTTTTTGAAGTAAATGAGTGAATTTACTTTAAGAAAAAGTTATAACTTACTTCAAGTATTTCTCTATTTCAGGGCAATTGTTCAGCACGTACCACTGAACTTTCTTAAACTCTCTTCCACACAAGTCATAACCATGCACAACACCAATTGGATGTACTTGTTGGGAAAACACAGAAAATACATTCCACTGTCTTGCTCGGTCAACGTCAAAGTTTCTTTCCGGCCAATCAAACCTAGTGTCAACTCCGTGGAAATATTTGGAACAAAAGGTATGCCACTCATCATCAATATATGCTTCTGCAATTGATCATTTTGGGCGGGCCTTGTTACCGACTGTACGTTTCAATTTTCCAAGGAATTGTTCAATGGGATACATCCATCTATATTGAACTGGTCCTGCAAGTCGAGCCTCACGTGGCAAATGAACGGCTAAGTGAACCATGACGTCGAAGAATGACAGTGGGTAAATACTTTCTAGCTTACACAATATTATGACAATTTCCTTTTCCATTTGATGCAAAGCTTCTACATTCAACGTCCTAACACATAAGTCTTAAAAAAATGCACCCAACTCAATCAAAGCCACGCCCACGTCTCTTGTCAAGTATCCACGGATACCAATAGGCAAGATACGTTGTAAGAAGACATGACAATCATGACTTTTTAATTCAGTTATTTTCTAATCATTTGTTCTCACACACCTTGCTAGATTCGAGGCATAATCATCTAGTAATTTAATCTTTATTAGCCATTCACAAAATGTAGCCCTTTCGTTCCTTGACAATGTATACCACCCAATCGACATGTAGACAGATGAACCATTTTCTTGCAATTGCATTTCCGATCTTATTCCCAACTGCTTCAGATCCTTCCGTGAATTTAATGTATCATTTTTTTTCCTTCAATTGACATCAATATTTCCAATATGGATTCGCAGATATTTTTTTCAATATACATAACATTAAGACTATGCCGCAATTTTAACTTCAACCAGTACAAGAGTTCAAAAAATATACTATTCTTGATCCAATGCAACTCATTCGTAGCTCATTCTCTCTTTCATTGTTTTTTACCAAATTCATTACAACCAACATCTATAAATTGTGCAAGTACATCTTCACCAGAAAAATATGGTGGAGGTTGGCCCCATTCAACAGTTCCATCAAACATTTTAGAATTTCCACGCCATCTATGGTCACCAGGTAAAAATCAACAATGACCCATGAAATAAAAATTTCCTCCCGTACGTAAGCCATTCAGATTTGGTATGTTTGTTACAAGTTGGACATGCCATTTTCCTGATCAAATTCCTTCCACACCTGGGAGTCAGCAGGATGTGACAAAATATCATTGCTCCTTACTCTGCCTGATGAGTGCCATGTCATGTCAACAGCCCTTGCGCGTGACATAAATAATCGTTGTAATCTAGGTATCAATGGAAAGTGGCGTACGACCTTTTGCGGCACATTTTGCTTGTTCGATGTTCATCTTATATGGGACACTCGTTCAACTGCTCATTCTCTCACCAAAATAATATACAGTCATTCTTACATGCATGTATTACGTTGTAATCAAATCCGAGTCCTCGTTTCAACTTATTTGTTTCATAGAAGTTATGATGTAAAGTATTGTCTGTCAGCAGTGCCTTTTAAACAACTCAAGTAACATATTGACAGCCTTAATAGATAATTGACACATTAATTTTATGTGAAGCAGTCTTACGGGCAATTTTATAATATTTAGAATTAACTATTTCAATATTATTAAATCTTAACTATATTTATTTAAATTGAAAGATTATGTAGTATTTTAATTAAACAAATTTTATATTAAAATGAATTAACTATTTCAATATTATTAAATCTATTTTATCTATGTAAGATTATGTAGTTTTTAACTATTTTATCAATTAACTGTACATTGATGTATAAATTTCAGTTCGAACGGTGTTAAATTTACCGTTTGAAAATAACATACCATTCAAACGGTAAGCCTAAACCGTTCGAACGTGTTCATTCCAGATTTACAGTCGTCTTCAACAACGTAAAATGCATATCAACAACAAACAATAAATAACTGGTATAATAACAACATGGCAACATAAACAACAATATCAAGGAACCCTCAAATTTCCAACATTGCAAGGATATTATAAAAAGTAAAAAGATTATTAAAAACATATCTTATTTGTAATCTGAGAAGGAGATGAAAACTTAGAAGCAAGAAAGAGCTCCACAAAAAGCAGTAGAAATAACGTTTTAATCTGAAAATAATTGAGTGAGATGAAAACTAGTAGTGTTTGGGGCTGGATTGAGGGAGAAAGGCGCATCTCTGTTCGTGAGGGACTGAGAGTGGTGGGAGGAGAGGGGAGATTCTGAGGTTCTGTCATCTATTTGAAGAAAGTTTCCCATTCGAACGGTTATTTATTAACCGTTCGAACGTGAAACCATGACGCGGGAAAACTTTCCCTCCTAACGTTTCACGTTCAAATGGATAAATAGTACATTCGAACGTAAAATGATGCATTCCTGCTCTCATTTATAAATGTTCGAACTCTTAACATTTACAGTTCGAACGGTTTGCTAAATGTTTAATAATATTTTTTTTACACTATACTATAAATAAAATAACAACATTAATATATATAGACATATTAGATGATACTATAGTTTAGTAACATAGTAATATCATATTATAATATATAATCGAGCATATTATATATTATATTATAGTAAAGTATATATGAAGATATAATATCATACTAATCAAGTTAAAAGTAACATATATATAGTGTCAACATATTGTCTCATCTATAGTACTAGTAGATATAGTGTGATCTAATTGGACTATAACTAAAATATATTATGTTAATATATTAGACTATAGATAACATATATATTGTATCATATATAGTGTCATCTAATTAGACTATAACTAAAATAAATCTTAGTTAATATATTAGACTATAAATAACATTTATATACTATCATATATAGTGTCATATAATTAGACTATAACTAATATATATAGTATGATTGATATTAGACTATAATATCATATTTATTATAGTATAGTAAAGTAAAATACAATATATATTATTAACTATATATATCATATAAGAACAATATAATAAAGGTCGATATAGCTAAAGCATATGATCGAGTGGATTGGAACTTTCTAATAAAGGTCATTTTGAGATTTGGTTTTTTGTCTCAATTTTGTGACTTGATCTTCTTCTGTATTTTTAGCCCCTGGTATTCAGTTATGATGAATGGGACTATAAAAGGTTTTTTCCCAGGTGGCTGTGGCCTTCGACAAGGTGATCCCTTATCCCCTTACTTATTTATTATTCAACAAGAGATTCTTTCCTGGATGATCCATATGAGTGTGGCTGAGAATAGATTTGGCCATTTTCATCAAGCCAGAGGTACGCCTATTATTTCTCATTTAATGTATGCTGATGATGTGGTTATTTTCACTAATGGGAGCCAGAGATCAGTTCGGGTGCTTCAAAGTATTCTGGGTCAATATGAGAGATGGTCAGGACAAGCTATTAATAAACAAAAATCTACTTTATACTGCTCAAGTAAAATTTCCTCCACTTGTAAGAGGCGTCTTTTCCGTAATACTGGTTTCGTGGAGGGGCACTTCCCTTTCCAATATCTCGGAGTGCCCATTATTCTTGGTCGTATGAAGCAAGTACATCTTGAAGACATGGTGAATAAAGTGAGGCATAAACTTAGTGGTTGGAAAATGCTGTTACTGTCTTCTGGAAGGAAACTGGTTTTGTTACGTCATGTTATTTCGAGTATGGCCCTTCACCTATTTGCTGTTTACAGGTCCCTCAAGCTGTAATTAATAAGATCCATCAGCTGATGAGCTCATTCTTTTGGGGTGAGTCAAATGGAAAAGATAAGAAGAAATGGGTTGCTTGGAAGCACATTTGTAGGCCTGTGGCAGAAGGAGGTCTCGGTCTGAGGCATCTTCAGGACACTCAGACAGCCTTGCGCATGAGGTTTGCCTGGAATCTTCTACAAGGTAATTATCTCTGGACAAATTTTTTTAAGACTAAATATGTGGGTATGAAACCTTGGTTCCTTATAGATGTTGATAGAGGTTTGAGATTTTGGAAAATGATTGCTCATTGCATCCCTTTGGTGATTAATAATTCTAAATGGAGAGTTAGAGAAGGAGATATTTTTTTCTGGTATGATAAATGGCGCGATAATGGCCCCTTGATTAATGACTTGCCAGTTGTGGGACAACCTTTGTTGAAGATTAAAGAGTGTCGTTTGTCAGACAGCTGTGATGTGAATTTGCTAGAGAACTTAGTTGGCTTGGAGAATGTTGATGATATCTTAGTCTCTTTATCTGGTCCAAATTCAGGTAGGGATTTGGCATAAAGGGCTTCCCTTAAAAATGTCTATTCAGTTTTGGAAGTCTTGGCACAGGACTTTGAGTGTGGATGATAGGTTACGTCGCATTGGCATTCCCATTGTTTCTAAATGTGGGTGCTGTCCTGCAGGGCAGTATGAAGACATTAACCATGTTCTCTTTGAGGGTGTTTTTCCTAAAAAAATCTGGTCTTATTTTTGCAACATCTTTGGGCTTCCACTAGGTAGCAATTGGAAACACCAAGTCTTCTCTTGGTTCCGGCGCGCTAAGTCCTCTTATCAAGTGGGTGTTATAATTGGCCTCATGCCTGTCATTGTTACTTGGAGACTTTGGAGGAGAAGATGTCTAGTGCAAATGGAGGGCTTTTTTGAATCGCATGAAGCTGTGGTCAAAGCTATTTCTATATGGATTGGTTCCTTTGGTCAGTCGATTGATACTTCTTGCAGTTTATCCCGTTTTGATGGCATGATCCTTGAGACCTTACGGATTAATCCCACTCCTTCAAAAGAAAGGCGGTGTAAGGCAGTCCAGTGGCATAAACCTCCTTCAGGGTGGTTTAAACTGAATATAGATGGTAGCAGTCTTGGTAACCCGAGTCCCAGTGGTATTGGTGGTGTTATTCGCAATGATACAGGATGGCTTGTGAGAGCGTTCGCCTCCCCAATTGGTTTTGGTTCTAATAATAAAGTGGAACTCCTTGCACTTCTTAATGGCTTGCGGTTGTGAGTGTCCCTTCAGATTTATAATGTGGTTGTTGAGGTTGACTCCATGGTGATGATTTCGTGGTGGCATAGAGGACGATGTGGGGTTTGGTACTTGGAGGATTATTGGGAAGAGATTGTTGGTCTGACTAATTCTATTAATTGTCGATTTCAGCATGTTCTACGCGAAGGAAATAAAGTGGTAGATTGGTTGGCCAAAGATGGTGCCAATGGTGCTACTTTGGTCTACACAAATACTTCTTTATTGCCACGGGTCCTTAGAGGTTTGTTACAGTTGTATTTATTGGGGCTACCTTCTTTAAGATGTTGCTAATCTTGGCTTTGTTTTTGTTTTCGGTTGTTGGTGTTATTCATTATGTTCGTAGGCTTGTTTAGAGTCTTTTTCGGGCTTGCGTTCCTTGAAATTTTTTCTTAAAGGTCTTGTTTTAAATGTCTCCACGGTTTTCCTCCGCCAGAAGCGAGGGTTTTTATTAATAAATTTGGGAGGACGTCACTATTGGACAGGTGATTGCTCACTCTTCAAAAAAAAAAAAAAGTAACTATAATATATAGTACTATATAGATATTAATATAACGTTAATATATTAATTATATTTATTAATTATAGTATCATATATATATACTAATTATATATATATGTTCACCAAAATATTTATAGTAGTTATATAATAAATACTAGTATATAATATAGTATTTATACTATATCATATAACTTATAGTATATTATATATATAATATAATATATTAAATAATATAGATTATATAGTATATTAAATATAATAACTATATATTATAATATATATAATAATAGTTATTATAATATATATATATAATAACATAAATTATAAAAGATAATATATATAGTATATTATATATAATAATACTTAAACCGTTCGAACGGTCTTGCATATATAACTTGTCCCCGACGGTCATTTTCACGGACACCGAACCGCTCTGAAAACTTAGAACCACTCACAAAACCTCCATCTCCGCTGTTTAACGCCGTTGTTGCTCTCGTGAACAGTACCCAGTCGAAGCCTCCAACTCTAAGCACCGGTATGCTCTTTTTCTAACTATTTTACCATTTAAATTTAGGTTTTTGATGGATTATTTGTTTAAATTAGGATAAATCAATTTTTCCATCAATACTCACCGTAGATTTGCTTAAATCTATTGTAGGAATGTTTATTTATGTTTTGTTGAAAAATCTATGGAATCGAAGGATTCCATAGATTTCAATGGCTGAGTCGACTCAGCGTCGTCGCTGAGTTCGATTTGCATTTCGTTCGAACGTTTGGTAGGGCGTTCGAACGGTACTAGCCAAACAGGTTAATTAAATTTAATCGGTTCAAACGTTGTTTTATACGTTCGAACGGTATGAGCCAAACAACTTGCATACCGTTTGAACATTATTTTAGGCATTCGAATGATATAAATAAATTTAGTAATATTGGTGAATCCTTATTTTTATTCACCATTGTAGTTCCAATTAAATCTTAATGAGAATATATCTGATATTATAATTAAATTAATATAGAATTTTATCAAATTTTGTTAAATATTTTTATTATTAATGTTGTATTGATAAGCTCTTAATTAATTGTAAATTTCAAGATCATTATAATGTCTTCTTCTAAGGCAGGACGTAAGCGACTCAATCCAGCAGAGACTAGTATTAGTCCAACCAGGTAGATGACTATTTCACTAGAGCGACAGGTGAAGCTTTCTGACTTCTAGAGTCTTTTCTGGGAGGGTCATTCCCTGCTATTAGTCTTCAGCGATCGTGGTTTGGGACATATCTTAGATGAGCTGGAGGAATCATGGGAGACTGTCTCCTATATTGACATTGTTTCTGAGTTCTATAGAGAGCTTGGTGGTGCCAGCCCAGATGACGGAGGGGCATACAATATCTCTGTTCGAGGAATTCCAGTTGTATTTTCAAGGGACCGACTCGCTGAGCATCTCTGTATTCCTAGGTTGCCAGATGCATATCCGAACGTGGTACCTAGAGAGTCTGATCCTTCAGCTGAGGCGGAGACAACTGAGGAGTAGGCACCAGTTTATACAAATGAGGTCGATGCCCTTGCTGATCATGAGGTGAAGGATTTGGTTGTTAGACCAGATGCTCCCCTGTATGACGGGACGAAGAGCATCAAGCAGGCAGATTTATCTTCATTCTTCAAGATCTTGAATTTGATAATCACCAACAATATTGACCCTTGGCAGCACAAGACAAAGGTTGGCCTTGATCAGATGAAATTTATGATACGGGTCGCTCGTGGCATTCCTATCGACCTGGTGGGGGTATATATTCGATAGGGTTCGGTCAGAGTCCTGGTACATTTCGATGGATATACTGCCATTTGGGATCTTGATTACCCGATTTCTATTATTTGCCGGTGTTGTGCCTGATGTTGCCGAGCGTAAACGGTAGCCGATGGGACCGATCAACAGCACCACCCTCTCAATCTGCACGGGACACTCGAGACTGCGTCTTCGTGGACAACATCAAGACTCGGTTTATCCTCAGAAAGATGCACAGCCGGGAGAACATGGAGTACAGGCCGAGGCATCAGTACACAGCACTACTCGTGATAACATGGTCGAGATCGTGCATACAGTGATCAGCGGATAGACATCAGCACTGATTGATGCAGTGCGTATGGAGGTCTGTTCTGCTATGTCTGAGTTTCGTACTGAGATTATTGGTAGCATTTCTGAGTTACGTATGGAGCTTGATGCCATGCCTGCGACTCAGGTCACCATTAGTACTCGACTGACACAGATAAATGATCGTTTAGCTGCAGTCGAGGAAGTGTACAAAGACATGGGGTCTTAGTATTTTCTATCTATTATTTATTTATTTATTTCTCTATAATGGACAATATTTAGTGTTTTACAAATTCAGTATTTAATTATGAATTAGTCTTATTTTATATTTCTTGAACTAATTATTAATTTATATTATTCATATTATTTAATTGATAAATTTCTTACAATTACTAGTTAATATAAATATAATTCTCTTAAAAAAAAAACATATGCTCACCGTTCGAACCCGACAAATTATGTTCGAACAGTGATGATCATCGTTTGAACGTAAAAATGTACTTTAGAATGCTATAGCAATTTTTCGCTATAAAAATGTTACTTAACGCACCAAAATTTTCGTTCAAACGCTTAAATTTAATGGTTCGAATGATGAATCATCACTGTTCGAACGGTTTCATTATTAGGGACGGAATATTTCGTCCCTAACTATACCGTTCGAACGGTATACATCTTCCGTCATCTTTTTGGGACGAAAAATTAAATTCGTCCCTAAATCTCACTTTTTGGGACGATTTTCATTTCGTTCCAAAATAAAATCATTCCAAAATGTCTTTTTTGTTGTAGTGTCTATATATTCAACAGTCATACACCACACAATAGTTGAGGAGAAAAAATATAAAAGGATATAAAAAAAAATAAAAGTAGGTGTATGATGTAAGAAGCTGATCAATAAAATTTTTCTTACTAAAAATAATAATTAGGTACCATTCTCTTATATGAAAAAAAGACTTGTCGTCATATATAATGAAGACAGTAATTTGAATAATCTACTTGTGGGATGACTTTGATTCATCTATTGCATGCGTGCAATATTAAGATATAAAATAAATAATAAAATCTACCTCTTTCCATCAGTTTAAACTTTTGGGACAAATGGTGATTTCACATGGTATCAGAGTGGAGGTCTTGAGCTCGAACCCTGATTCTACATGTTAAACTTTTAGAATAAATAGTGATTTTACAAGCACAACTCGATCATGAGAAGATGCACATTGATGTTAGTTGTGTCGCGCGAGATGATCGTACGTTGAAATCTTTGTATTCCACCTACTTAATTTGCATTATCAAAAAAGGATAGATGGATAAAATTCAATTTCCAATAAAAGAGAACTCACATGAATGGTAGATCAGAGCTTGTTGTTCCATGGTGTACAACATACGTAGGGGCACGTTCGTCAAACCTACGGCATCACTCTAATCATTAGAGTATTGCAAGCAATATATCCTCCTTCCATAACAACACAACCTGCTGGTGGTCGTACGGCCGAACGTTGTGGTCCGTGCACGAGCTGGGTGCTCGTCTAGTCCGAATTCGAGATGCTGATGCCTTCGGTGGGCGTGACGTCCGGGGTCGCACCAGTACTTGGGGTCCTGTTTTGTTTGTTGTATTTAGGTATATTTTAGTTTTAGTTAGTAATAAAATAGGAATTAGGCTATTGGATTTGATGTCCATAGCTGTGTCCCATAATCATCCTCCTAGGGAGGATTAAGGGGCCGTTTAGTTCTGTTCATACAGAGCGCTTTCTCTATTTAGGAGAGAATTTTTAGAAGTTAAGACAATTTCCGCCACAAAGTCATTTGTGTGTGGGGAAGTCCCAAAGCTAATGCGTAGTTGACTTATAGTCTGGTTTTTCCATATATTGATAAGTCACATTTGTAACTTCGGTTCATTAATGAAATGGGTCTATTTCCATCAAAAAAATAACAACACAACCTACATATTTCTTACTTAACAAAACAAATTGTTGTTGCAGTAAATAAAAATTTATGTCCACTTAGCCCTTGTTTAGATTCGCAACTCAGCTCAACTCATCTCATCTTATCATTATAACTTTTCTAAATTTTCACACAAAATATAATAAAAAATTTAACCTTTTCAAATCCCAAAACAATAATAATATTAAAAATAAAATTCTAATAATATTTTATTCAACTCATCTAAAATCATTTCTGAATCCAAACCATCTCAACTCAATTAATTATAGATAACTGATTTCAAAGCACAATTTCATATTTTTGATACCTTGTAAATACCTTAATATACGTTTTATTACTTGCCAATATTCCTTACCTAGATTAGATTGAAACTTATTTACCAAACCTCCTGTAGGACAAATATCGGATCTTGTACTTATGTACCAAACCTACTGTAAGAAAAATGTGATATAGAGGCTGTGAAATTAGGAAAATTTGAAGAGTCATTTTACACAACCTCCCACTATATGATGGGAACCAAAGCGGGTTTTGTCATAAAGATTCTTTGCAAGTTCCAGATGAACCAATTACAACAACAAGAGCAAAGATGATCAAAGAAGCAATGTAAGGATTGATGCAATCCACATGGGACGAGTCAAGCAAGAGCCCAATTGTCAAAATGGGCTTGAAGGATGAAGATCCAATTTTGATTCATTTGATACAAGCTATGGAAGAGGGCAATAATATGACTTAAAGGCCTTGGGCACTTGAAGGATTTCAAATTTTTTAAATCATTTAAATGAATTGTTTTATTAGTTTAGAATAATTGGGCTTTATGATATTTAGCTCACATATGTCTTATTTTTATGAATTAGGATTTTTGGGAAGGCCTTGTATTTTGGCCAAGGATTTATTTGGAAAGTTACAATTTTAGGAACTAGGGTTTTGAAGAGAGGTACTGTAGCATCTACTGTAGCCGAAGTACTGTTCATGCGGCACTATTCATCCAGGGCTATTTTTGGAAGAAAGGGATTTATTTTGGACTAGGGTTTCAATTAGGTTTTGCTTTAAATACTCTTTGTAGCCTCATTCTAAAGATTAGTTTATGAAATTTGATGATTTATTCATTGTGAGTTGAGTTTTACTCCTCTTGTTCTTAATTGAACTTTTGAACTTATCAAAGGTAAATCACAACCTTTGTGGCGTTCCTCTTTGTAATCTGGGTTCTTGAGACGGGTTCTTCAACGGGTCTAGATTTTAATATAATCTAGGTTCTTGAAACGAGTTCTCTTCGGGTCTAGATTCTCCATCCATTGACTTGAGTTTGGCATTCTTGGGTGTGTTTTCAA
>QEOT01124248.1:11471-124882 GCA_003123785.1 Pterocarya stenoptera | reverse complement strand
GTAGCCCGCACGCGCGGGACGAAGCTTCGGACCACGTCGGCGCGTGGCCATCACGCACCACCGAGGAGGCCGTCACCGACGTCACGCTCGGCTTCGGTGGAACCTCTGAATCCGGGGCTTCAAGGTCTGATCGACGGTCTTCCTCCCAGCGTGAACAGTACCTGCACGAAACACTGCTACCTCTCGGTTACTGTTCATCCGTATTTTGTTTTTGGCTTTTATCGTTTGTATTATTTTCTTTCCAGCTTTTAGTTTTTGTTTAGTTTGTTTTAATCTGTTGGTGCTTTGTTGACCCGAGTGTGGTGCGGAACTTTTGGATTGAACGTAATCCGGGGCAAGAGCTGTTCGAGAGTGGTGAGCGAAGTTACGGCTGGTGATAGCACGGCCGGATTGTTGTGGTCCGTGTTTTAGCTGGGTACTCGCTCAGTCTGGGCTCGAGATGCCGAGGCTTGCGGTGGGCGTGTCGTCCGGAGTCTCACCAATACTTGTGGTCTTTTTGTTGTGAATGTGTTTAGTTGTAATTTTTTCAGTTTATTTCAGTTTTTAGTTTAGTAGAAATAGGCTATTGGATTTAATGTCCATAGCTGTGTCCTATACTCATCCCGCTTGGGATGATTGAGGGCCTGCAAGTTCTGGTTTACAGAACGCTTTCTCTGTTCTGAGAAAGTTTTAGAAGTTAAGACAATGTCCGCCACAAAGCAATTTGTGTGTGGGGAAGCCCCAGAGCTGCTGCGTAGATTGACTTAAAGTGTTTGGAATTTCCATGTACTGATCAGTCAACAGTTGTAACTTCGGTTCATTAATGAAATGAAACTATTTCCATAAAAAAAAAATATATATATATATATATGGCAGCCCAACTTAGGGCCTCTTGGAGTGACCTAGGGGCCTAAATTAGCCACCCATTGCGTTCATAAAATTGGGCCATTTTTGAACTTGGGTCTTCCTCTCAGGACCCGGACCATCCCACCCCCAACAAAAAGAGAGACAAAATTAAAGTCAACAATAATTTAGAGAAGAGAGAAGATCCAGAGAGGTCCTACGTACGTACCCTTCCACATTTTTTTGTGATCAGGAATAGATCTTTAAAACCAACGGTTTGAAAAGTCAATTCATTATATTATATAACCAGGCTCTATCCAAAACTGACCAGAAAAGAGTTAAAATCCAAAATGTAATCCTTTTCTTTACGAAATTAACATGTAATTTCTAATTAATTTCGACGGTCCTCAATTTGAAGAGGAAATTAAGTAATGTCCAAGTTATGTTTAAAATTCATAATGCCCACTTCTTCAAAGTTTCATGTCAAATCGTAATAAAAAGAGAGATAATAATATTTAAACAGATCTACGTTATTTGACATGCATGCCCGAATCACATCTAAGCTTATCTAAAATGACTAACAAATATTTCAACCGGGAGTATTTGATATTCAATTCATTATCCATATACCTTCACTACTAGCTAGTCAATATTACATAGAGTTGGCGATCTTGAAATCTTTATAAAGTCCAATCCCCCCATATATATATATATATTTATATATATATTATATAGAGCAAAGAATCAATTAGAGACTTTGACACTTGACGCGGCATGCATATTTTTATCATTCTAATTCTCACATGCATTTATCGTGGAATTAATCAATTTACAATTATATAGCTGCCATGCTTGTTGCAATTGTCCATCTTTTTATACTCCCCTTAAACCATGCATGCATCTGCCGAAGTACTATTTATTTAACATGACTCATATATTAAAGAGTACTTCTTCTACAAATTGGATGTCATGCATAAAATACATTATTTTTTATGCCGTTGATATGACAAGACTTGATTTATAAGATAATTAAATTTAAAATTTCTCTTACAAATCAAGTTTTGCCATGTCAATGACACGAAGAGTACTGTGCAATAAGAAGTTTTCTATATTGAATACGCCATCATGTATGCATTGATCACTGATTTCTTATCCGAATGGCGGTGAACAATAGTACTACTTCTTCGTAAATCCATTATCATAAAACTGAAGAGTGAGACTACATTTTTGACCGGCAAATTAGTTAAGAAATAGAGCATTGCTGATTTTGACATAGACTGATTGATGAGTGCATTTAATTCTGTTCTAAGTCATAAGATCATTGCAACTTTGAGGAGAGAATTAAGAACTAACATGCGTCTAAATCCCTACTTTAAGCATTCTTTGGAATAAAAATTCCAAGAAAAACTCTAATCGCGGTGATAATTGAGTTTTTCCCATGTACTAATTAAGCTTTCTAGCCTGAATCCATGTCTGTAAATTAGCTCTGTAGCGCTTAAGATTTCAGGGTATGGTTCCGAAGATTTGATTTTGAAAGATTTTTTTTTAATAATATAAGCGCTGACGTCAATGACGTGCACATACAGGCACGAGTAGCAGAACTGAAATTCTAAATGGGAACTAATTTGCTAGTTAATTTATTGTACAATGTGCATTTAATTTAAGAGTTGAGTAGCTTGCTCAATTTGACGGCTAAACGTGTGTTTTCTTTTTCTTTTTTTCAAATTTTTTTAATATATTTAAATATTTTTAAAAAATAAAAAAATCAACAAATACATAAAAAATCGATTTCTTAATCATTAAATAATTTTTTTTTAAAAATATTAAATACATAAGCGGCCAAAGTGAGGAATCAACTAGCATTTTCTTTAATTTAAACAAATTGGCAAGGATCAATGATTAAAGTCAACGGTCAATGGTCAAAGTCAACAGTTGATTTTGTGATGGGCAATGGCAGTGCATCTGAAGGCGGATGAGATCGAGTCTTTTAATACATACCAGTGTATCTGTATTTTGTGAACTTGATTCTGAGATTTGATTTTGGAACTAACTAGCCAGCTACGCGCGATGATGGTTGGAAAGTACTAAGCAGCAACAAGTTGACGAGAAAAATTATGCAAAGAATCTACAAAAAACACGAGGCTCTGATGCCATCATGTAGAAAAGTAAAAATAGACTTGTATATTTGAATTAATATTATGTCCAAGAAAGATGGCCACCTATTTATATGAAATATGAAAGTAAATAAATACAATATCTCATCATTTCCTAGTCAAGATAATAGTATTCTAATCAAAATAAATCAAGCCATCTCTTCTACAGGGCGTTCTATAAATAGCCATGAAGATCAAGTTCGTTGCTATTTGCACGCTAGCTCCCATAAGCACGCAAAGAAACACTTGGTTTCTTATCCTCCTTATTCATCCCCAAGAATAATCCCACCAAAAGACACCCATATCCATGGCCACGAGTGCATCCAACTCTAACGAAAGTTCCAGCCAGAAAACCATCAAGGAGCAAACATTTTCAGGTCTTGGAAACCTAGTGAGGCTCCTCCCGACGGGGACGGTCTTCACGTACCAGTTCCTCAGCCCTGCCTTATCCAACTATGGCAACTGCAACACCTTCAAGTACAAGTTCCCCACCTCCATCCTCGTTAGTCTCTGTGGTCTGGCTTGCTTCTTTTCTACTTTCACCGACAGTTATGTCGGAGATGACAAGAAAACCCACTATGGGATTGCAACGTTGAAGGGTCTTTGGCCCTCAACGGCGTCCAAGAATGTCGACTTGTCGTCCTATAAGCTTCGGTTTGCCGACTTCGTTCATGCCTTCTTTACGGTGTCTGTGTTTGGAGTCGTCGTGCTTTTGGATCAAAATACTGTGGAGTGCTTCTATCCGTTGTCAGCTTCAACTGAGAAAACTTTGCTCAAGGTGTTGCCTCCTGTTGTTGGTGTGGTGTCGAGTGTGGTTTTCATGGCTTTTCCTTACAAGCGCCATGGAATCGGATACCCTAAAAGTACTAGTACTACTAGTACTACTGGTACTACTGTAGCAGTATCTCCAACGACAGATCAAGTCTAAAGAATTACGTTCGAGTGTGCTTTTCTTTTACGGACCTTATTGCCTTGTTTTCGTGTGCATATAATTAAATTCCCATGTTTATAATTAGGTTTGATGGATTCGAACTTTGTTGCATGGCGTCATGGCATGGCCGCCAATTATAACGTCAGCTTGTACGTGAATCTTCTAGAGATCAAATTAAACCCTTTAATTCTTGTGGTTTGTGCATGGAGAAATGCCCTTGAGAAAAACCCAAAGAAATTAATTTGTTTATGGTTATAATGTAATATTTCAGCTTCTTCTTTTTCTTACGTACGTTGTTGTCTAACGTCAATATTCATCATGTAGCTAGTTTCCCTGATCTTTCTAAGGTTAGACATTATATGCAATATGTTTGCTGGCGTCAAGTTGCAACTTGTAATTAGTTTGGCTCTTATACATGCATGCATACACGCACGTACGTACGTATTTTCTAATGGGATAAGACTCTCCAACAATCCCCTAAAAATAACATAATTTAATAACATTTAAAATAATTAGAATAATTCAGGATATCGTACCAATTAAATGATCGATGATCTAACTTGTCATGATTTATACACATCATGTAAATCACGTATTTAACGAAAATAATAAGGTGTGGTCAGTTATTTGAATAATCTATTGGCATAGGATTGTTATGATTTATCTTATATTGTGACCATTTCATCATGTCTTATCTATATATGGTCCCAATTAGACAAGTACTGGAGAAGATGCACATAAGTATGTGTTGTAAGGGGGGCCGAGCAAAGCTAAAATTAAAATAAAATATTTTTTGTTCTATTTCTAGATTAAAATAATATATAAGATCAAAATAATTTTATATAGGGGGCCAAGATAATTTTTTAAAAAGGGGGCAACACAAGATGAGACTAATATAATCCTATTAAATCATAAAAAATTAATATATATAATTTTTTTTCAAACCTTGTGGGGGCCATGGCCACCCCTTGCCCCTTAGTAGGTCCGCCGATGATGCACATTATGATGATTGATCATGTAGCTGTGTCGAGATGATCGATCCTTGAAAATGTTTTATCCCACCTCATTTGCATTATCAAAAGAGGACATATATATTGGACAAAATTAATTAGTCAATTTTCAATAAGAGTTAACTCAAAAAAAGTGGTAGGCCGAGCTAATTGTACGTTGTTCCGTAGTGGAGGCGCACGTCAATCAGGACTATTGACGAAGAAAAATTTTCTCATCAATCACTATTAACACGTACTTTTATATATACTCGCACGCAAATATAGCAACCAAAAGAAAAATAGAAAAGAGGAGGGATAAATATCGGATCATGAGATCATGGAGGTGTCGGCCATGAACTAGTGATCAAAGTGGAGTGGCTCATGGCTAGCTTCACGTGCAATACCATAATTAAGTGGCACGTCATCTTGAGGTTCACGCGTTAACATGGATAGGATTTTTAGATGATCCATCGTCTAGTGGAAATCATGTGGTGTGTGTAAGTTGGTGACGGGTAGCTAGACATGAACTATAGTTTGATCCGGCTTGGATATTATATATATTATATATTAAATTACTAATTAATATAACATGAAATTAGAATTTTATTATTCAAGTAATGTTATAACATAAAATTAATATAACATATGATATAACATAGAATTAATCTTATAATTTTTAATATAGCATTTAATATAACATATAAGTTTTAATCTTATAATATAAAATTAATATAATATAAAAAATTGAATCTTCAACATAAACATTAATATTAATTTATTAATATAAACTTACTTTTGATATATATATATATCAATGATAAATACATTTTTGGCATAATAAATTATCTAATATACATATATTCTTTTTGTAAATACATTTTTACACATTTGATCATATATATTCATATAAAAAGTCTAGAACTTATATAGACTATAGTACAATTCAATACTATACCAGTATGTGTTAATTATTATAAAATAATGTATTTATATTATAATATAAATAGACTAATAGTTTAGTATATGCAAACATCATATTATTACTAACATAGATAATCTGCAAAATCAAAAAAATTGGACCGAAACAGGAAAAATCAAAAGTTCCAGTTTTGGTAGTGAATGATTAGTCCAATAGTGGTTCTTAAATTTGCAAAACCAGTGTATACCAGTTCAGTTCTAAAAAATGTACAAAACAGAATCAAACTAGACCGGTTACACCCATAGTGGTAGAGGAGAGGGTGTAGAGGAGGAGAGGCTTGAAGCTCCTCCCTTCACCCCAAAGCTAGCCAGCAATGGTTCTCATGCGGCCTTAATAGGAACTCTTTTTATGTTTTTGGCTTTAACTCACGATAAGAATTGAGTCTAGAAGGAGATGTTTGGCTAGCCTGTAGATTTAATACCGAAGGAGATATATATTTTGTTAAAGGTTTTTCTAAAAAGAATATACCTATGATTTTCAAAAATGAACAACGAGACTTTAAAATTTTTCAAAAATGAAATCTATGATTTGCTTGCTAAAAATATTCTTAGGCACAATAAGTCACCTTGGTCTTGTACCGCTTTCTAAGTTCAGAAAAATACTGAGATTGAAGAGAGATTTCTCACCTAGTTATTAATTACAAACCCCTAAACAAGATATTGAAATGAATTAGGTATCTTATTCCCAATAAGAATTACATGATCTACAGACTTAGTAATGCTTCAATTTTTTCTAAGTTTGATATGAAATTTGATTTATGACAAATGCAAATTAGTGAGAGTGAAGAGAATCTTTCTCCATAGCCACCATTGCTTTCAACGTGGGTAAGTTTGTTACTGTACAAATCAACAACAACAATTACCCTCTCTAGCGTAAGCAACTCCTAACCTTGGCTGAGAGCCAAGATCTAGTCGATCAACGCCTCCGTGAGGACTCTGCCCCTCTAGAATTTGATAGCCCTTTTGATGGAGCATCAGGCTCAACTAAGCCAGATCAAACACTAGATAACCTTCAGTGGCGCAAATTTGACGGCTTACTAAGACAGTGGATCATTGGCACTCTCTCGAAAGAGGCACTTGTCCTCGTCGTGGGCTTGGACTCCACCCACCAAGTTTGGGCGGCCCTCAAGGCAGCGTATGCCCATGACTCTCAAGACCGAGAGTTTCACCTTACTCAACACCCACGACGCCCTTTGTAGATCACCTCTAAACCTTCAAGGACTTTTGCGACAGCTTGGCTTCAATCGGACGGCCAGTTGCTGACAAGATAAAGGTGTTTTCCCTGTTGAACAACCTCGGTGCCCGCTATGAACCATTCCATAATCAAAACAAGATAGATTTAAAATCTATCATGGCATGCTTCTAACCACAAATTTAACCTTCCATATTCATGTTAGGATAATGATAGATCATATAAAATCATGCTTAGTACATGCCATAGCTAAATTTCTATTTAAAACATTCAATCATTCAAACCTTCCTTTAATTGACTCGGTTTTGCTTTAAGCATCATAACCTTCTCAAAACTCAACCAAATTTTGTACCAACTCTTGGAAACAAAACTTGAAATGTTAGCTAAGATCAAAAGGAAGAAAACCTACAAATTTCGTGGCCTTTCAAGCACTCTAGACTGCCTTACACAAAAACGCTCAAGAACTCACCAAAACTCATTCAGTTTGCACTCTTTTGATCTCCAAGAGGGGGAAATGCTCTCAAGGCTCAAGAGGATGCTTGGAGCTATGGTGTGGATGAAATGAGAAGGGGAGAAAAGTATTTATATGAGGCCAAGGGGTGAGAGGCGTTGGCTTGGGTGCTTGGTGATTGGGTGAAGTGGGAGGTGCTCAAATCTGGAACATTTCCATATTTGCTTGCATGAGCTTAGGTCAGCTTGTGCAGGGGGAATAGTGACCTAAAACTATCATGATTCCCTTTCCACAGTTGCTACATTGATCTTAGAAGGTAGGTCTGGTCGTGGGGCATCATTTTGAGTGGCAGAAAAACTATCAAACAACCCTTGAAATTGGTGGGTGGAGGTGGTTTTGTAGTGGCAGAAAATCAGTTCGGTTTTAGATGTTTTTGGGCAGCAAAAATGAGTGAAAATCCTTCATGATGGTCATGGGACTTCTTAATGATTGGTTGGAGAAGGAGGGGCGTGGGGTGGTGGTTCAAACCATAGCAGGAGGCTGGTTCAAACTTGACTCAATCGGTTACAACACAAACTAAACCAAGGTGCACCCGGTTTGGTTCAAGGAATTGGTTTGTGCAAGTAATTTCGTCCAAAGCTAAAACTGAATTTGGGAGGGTCTCATGAGTTGTTTAAGGACCATATTACCCTTGAAGACAAACCACAAAAATGTTGGAGCCAAGGACAAAATAGTCCAAGCATTACAAAGGGCAATGCACAGAACCGATTAAAGCATGGTTAGGGCTTGTTATGCTATTTTTCTTAATGACATGTGGGATGGTTTAGTTAGGGTATTAACATGGTCTAATCATGGTTTAAATAAGTATTAATTCAATAAAATTTGAATTAAAATGTTAAAGAAAAGATTAAGCACAATTAAGCTACAAAGCATAGCTTAAAGTGCACTAACTTCAAGCATGAAGGTTAATGGCCTTAGCCAATTTTTAAAACTTAATTTGGGTACTTTGAGTGTGATTTAGGCTTAAAGAAACCAATGGTATGGTGTATTAAGTTTTTGGTCTTGAATGATGAAATGAGCCCAAACATGGTTTTGGGTCATGTGGGCTTAAAAGGGCCAAATATATGGACTCATGGTTTAAAGACCCTTGGGCTTTGAATGAGAGAGCCTCATTTTACAGATTTGTAGAGTAAAAAAGAAACCTCAAGATCCACTAAATTGGGCTTGAAAATATTTTACTTGGCCTAATTGGGCCATGGGTCCATTCTCTAACAAGTTTGGCCAAAAGGCCTTATGCCTTCCTTATAGTTGGATCATAATTAGTCTTGAACTCCTAAAGGCTTGGTTCAAGGTTTTCTTAGGCTTGGCCCATGAATGCTCTAAAGTCCTAAAAAATCTCACCAAAATTACTAATAGGCTTACATCTCTAATCCTTAGCTCATTAACACTAAGTACCATAATTAACGCTAATCTCACTATCAACTTTAATGTAACTAATTAACCCATAATTAAGAGCCTAATACCTCCATTCTTACTAAGTTAGGCCCAATAGCCTTATGTCCTTTTCATTGAGTCTATTTTCTAGAGTCTTCCAAGAAAGGCTTAAAACTTTATATCTCCCAAGTTGGGCCTATGGTCTTTTTAACATCTTAACCTTCGTCCATCGCATCCTTAGTGCATTCTTACTAAGTTAGGCATAATCTTATGTCCGTCAAGTTAGGCCTAGTGTCCATCAAGTTGGGCCTAATGCCTTAGGGATGCTTTGGGGGGTGAGATGAGACGAGAATTTTGAGATTTTTGTGAATAATGTGAAGATATATGAGTTGTCCTTTAAGATTGTTTTTAAAAAATTTCTGTGGGTCCCATAATGAGATGTTAGGGTGTAAATTTAAACCTGAAAACCGGTAAACCGGACCGGCCCGGACCGGTTTTACCGGTTTTTAACCCAATCGGTCCGGAACCGGTTCTCAAATTTCATAAACCGGCCGGAACCGGTCCGATTCCGGTTTTGAGATTTTTCGGACCGGACCGAACCGGACCGGACCGAACCGGACCGGACCGGTTGATAAAATATATATAAAAAATAATATTTTATATATAAGTTTTATACAAAATATTATATATATTAATATATAAGTTTTATATAATTTATAATTTTATGTGAAATTTATATATATATAATATAATTATATATCATATATGAAATAATTTCATACTATAATTTATAAATTATAACATAAAATGTTAATGTTAAATATAAACATTTGTAATTTCTTTGATCATATGCTATTAATATAATCATATATAAGATAATGTTAGTATAAAATAAAAGTTTAATCTTAAAAATGAAAATGTAATTGATCATGTATTATATAGCTATACTAATAGTCTAATATTAATACTATTAGTCTAATATTATACTAATATCAAATTTATATTTAAAAAAAAACGAAAAACCGGACCGAAAACCGGTAAAACCGGAAATACCGGTTTAGGAGGGTAACCGGTGCGTAATCGGTTTTGAAAAATACAAAACCGGTCATACCGGTTCGGTCCAAGATTTTGTCCAAAACCGGACCGGACCGGACCCGTTACACCCCTAATGAGATGTGTTTGGAAGTAAAGTTGAGATGAGATTTTTCTAATTTGGGAAGAAGATATGTTCGTGGGTCCCACCGGTGCATTTATTATGGCTGTCTGTTTGTCTACGCATTTTGCATCTGCTCCCGATCCCTCTCGATGCATTTGAGCAAAACCCTTTACTTTTTCCTTTCCTGCATTTGCATCTCCTACATCTAGACGAGCCGCATATTCCATCGCTCCCCTCCCTTTGCAGCTGTTTGGAAGGACAATTTCATGGGCTTCAACTCGACCATTTGGGGCTTCATCCCCAAAGGAATCACTGCGAAGTCGAGAATTGAGGTAAGTTTCGTGATTCCTCACACTCCGCGAACCAATATCCAACTCTGCTTTCCATGCTTAGGGTTTCCTTCATTGCCGATTTTGCAAATCCATTTTATTTTGGTAAAATTGGGTTCCATTTCAAGGGAGAATTCATCGCAAAGTATAAGATAGTATGATTACGAGTAATTACTTCCCCATTTTAATTTTTAAAGTTGCCATCCTTAAGAATCGGAATCCCAACAATCCTCAACAAGTCGTTTCGGGGGGTGGGGGGGTTTGAACATCTTGTTGGGCCGGTGATACCACTAAAATCAAATTTGTGTTGGATTTGTAACATCCTTTATTTTAGTGTATTTTTATTAAAGGATTATTTTAATGTATTTAAAAAATTGTTTCTCTTGTTTTAAAATTAAGGAAGTTTTATTATACTATTTTATAATATTTTCAGTTGTAAAAATTATTATTTTTATGTGCTTTCCTAATATTATTTACTGTTTTGCATTTAAAGTAATTTTTAATTTAAATTAGTTTGTTTTTGGATTTTAAAGTTATTATTATTTTAATTAAGCATTTCACTGTGTTTGAATTATTTTATTTAGTTTATTGTTTTAAAATCTTTTTCGTTGGATAATTTTTGTGACCCAAGATGTGAGGATTGGATTCATTTCTTTTCCTCATCTTTTTCTTTCTTCCTCTTTTTCTTTCCATCTCTTTCTCTTTTCTCCTTATTTCCCTTGCTTTCTCCCACGCGCACAGCCCCCTCCTTCTCTGTTTCTCTCCTTCGGCCAAACCATCTCCTCCCAATCGGCACCACCGTGCCCCGCCGTGGTCCTCACCACCCGGCCCAAAAGCTTCCCCAATTGCCGGCAACCATCTCCCTCCAATCTCAGGCCGGCTAGCGCCGCCGTTTGCCCCCACTTCCAGTCTGAAGCCGCGGCTTTCTTTGCGTCGCTGCGCCGCCGTCCGGCCACCACCGGCTACCATTTTTTCACCACATCTTTCTCAACCTCCCAGCTACCTAATGGACCCAAGCCTAGCTCCGATCCGTCACCGGTGAAGTCCCATTATCTTTATCTCCGATATTGACATTTTAAGCCTTAAACTGCCACCTACACCGCCACCCACGGCCAAAGGCCACCACCACTAGCTTCACCGACCTCTCTAGACCCTACCCTAGCAATTTGGAGTCTTGGTTTGACCCCGTTCAAAAGTGAGTTTTTGATATCCACGGCCACAGTGTATTTTACACTGTAGAGTTGTTGTTTTGGCGCTTCTAGCTCATCATTGATCCTCTGAAAATTATTATATAGCGCTGTAAGTATTTTCCCAAACATCTTTTGAGATTTAAATATATTTTTGCACTAACTCATTGTATTGTGTTCTGGTTGGTTGTTCCGCACTGAGTCCGAGGAGTATTTGGGGGTCAGATGGATTGGAGGATGGAATTATTTATGTGTTTGGTTATATTGTGATTTGGTTGGTTGTTGGATATTAAGGTTGTGTCTGGTTCATTGCATGTAAACGCATGATCATGTTTGTAAATGAAAACTGGGTTTTCGGGTAATTGCATTCATGTTCATATGGAGCTTTGAAAACTGGGTTTTCATGTATAAAATGGATTTTGGGTGCGTTTGTATCACGACCCCAAGCCGAGATGGGGCATTATTTTAGTGGAGCTCCTCTGGTCACTTGGAAGCGGAATATATTGAGTGACGTCCCCTAGGTTGTCACCAGGCGACAACAGGATCGGACGAGTTACGTGCCGACTCCGTGGCCCTTCTGCTGACGGGGGCTAAAGAATGCCTGGCCACGAACGCACTGGGTGCGGAACTGGGCATCGCTCTTTATGCAGCCAGGACTTGCGGATGGTCCCTAGGGGAGACCATGGTGCATATGGATTAATTGAAAAATTGCTATGTTCTGGGAAAATGGCCTATGTTGGATAATGGTTTTCGTGTGAATCATTTTCTGAGAAAATGATGGATCATGATTTTTGGGCCAAATGGGATTTTGGCTTGTGTTGGAAAAATTTCAATTTTCGGGGAAAATAATATTTTTGGACTTGGTGCATATTTCATCATATTCATGCATGGTTGGTTGCATTAATAGCTTTTATCTCAGGATTGGTTGGATTATAACTTACCTGTGGTACCATTTAATGGTACTGCAGATTTTGTTGATGTTAATGCAGATACCGAGCCTGAGGACTTGGCTTTGCTGGAGGAGTGATCTGGGATCACTCGTGTTATGTTCTTTTTCAACTCTTGTATTATTTGGGACATTGGTTTTGTTTTAAATGCTTGTATTTGGATATTTGTATTAAACTAAAATTTTGGTACTAGTTGACTTATTTATTATCCGCTGCTTATTTTTACGGTACACTGTTGCTTATATACACACTTGGCACTTATCGTTGGGATGCATGACCCGTGTTGTCATCATTCTGACGTCATGATTCTCGTATTGTTTTGAACGTGGGAGTCGGGGCGTCACAGGATTCCCTTGAAACAAATGGAGAAGAAAATATCCGGGTTCCGGAATTTTGAATCCCACCATTTCCAACCCACAGGCTTCACCCCCTTTCTACCCAACAAACTTTCGAAATGAAATAGGAAGTTAGAGGGACTGGAAATTACTTGTTGTCCATAAGAATTTTTAAGAGGTCTGCTGTGAGGAAAACACTCTGTAATTTGGCCGGATTTACGTTTGTGGCAATATTTACCAATTATTAGATTCGCATGGTCTAAAACACTTTTCATGTTGTGATATATATTCATTTTGGGGGTTTCTTGGATTCTCGGTCACTTGTTCTTCGTGGTGCGTGGGCTATTGTCAGATAGTGAGATTGGGTTTGTATATACTCTTGTTATATTACTTTCAATTGATCTTGTTATATTGCAGTCAACGTACATGTTGCAATTATAATTCTATTGAACTCCAACTAGACAATTTTGTCCAATGAGGGTATTATTTTTTCTTGTAATGTAGATCCCTTTATTGTGAACAGTATCCGTTTATGAACTTTGCATTAATTGTGAGCCAGCTTACTAGTTTATGTTTATTTTGCACTTTTCACTCTATGTGCAAGAATTATGGAAAGTAGTAGCGGGGTCTCCATAAACTACCCGAATCCTATTAGGGCAGGAGATGAACCGGTGTTGGGACGAATACCTCTTTGTTATTGTGGCATTCCCTCCAAACTTCGGACGTCGGCCAAGGCTCACAGTTTTGGGAGGCGTTTTTTGAATTGTCGACATTATAGGAGTCAAAACCAGTGTTGATTTTTCGAATGGGTTGATCTTGCTACGTCCTTGCCAGTTTGTTGTGAGCATACCTTACAATTAGCAGAAAGAATGAATGAAAGGATGGCGACTGAACATGTTAGAATAGAAGGCCAAAAATTCCAAACTCTGAAGATGAAGTACAAATGTGTGTACTTCAATTTTCAGAGTTTATTTTTGGCATTATTATGTTCTCTTCAATTTTATAAAGTTAATGATAAGGCTAATCATCTAATGCTACCTTAAGTTTAGATTCAAACTCTCGTCTTGTATTTATTAGGTTATGGTATCTCATGTGCGTGGGCTATGTAATCACAGTGACCACCCCAAACCATGTTCAACTTTTATTACTGCACTTGGTTTGTTCACTTTGCATTTATTAATGTGTTTGCGATGTTTGTGAGACAAAGTTCAAACCTAGCACGATTAAAATATTTTTTGATTTGCGCCTAACCCAATAAAAATCCATAAATATGGGTTCGGGCAAGTTACATATTACTTGACTATCCATTAATGACCCTTCAATTGCAATATATTTTAGTCCGTACAAGTTAAGATAACGCAATTCCCTCTATCCAAATAATATAATACATAATGCATTCGTAACGGTACATATACCATATACAATGCAATTCCTTAACAAAACATCCATATGGAAATAGTTATAAAAAATAAATACTACAACATGACAAAGGTAAATGTATCCATAATAGCACACGTTCATTGTCCATTCCTATGTGCCCACATAGGAATCGCAATCCCATCTCTCTGTGCTGCCATAGCTTTGGCTGACTGATGGGACATGTCAACCACTTCAGACGGCTCGGCTGCGTCATCGTGCTCATCGATATTTTCTTCATTAAACTGCAATGCCAATGCAGCTTGAATGAACTCATCATTTGGGGTTACCGTTTTAATCAAGTTGTGCAGTATACAACATGTGGTTACCAGCATCCCTTGCCTCGTAGGACGATATCGTGGCATCACTTTCAAAATTTGAAAGCGGTTCTTCAATAACGCGAATGTCCATTCAATAATGTTACGGATTGATGAATGGCGGAATTTGAAATAATCTTTATAGTCGCGGAACTGACGACCGCTGTAACGGTTAGATCGATGATATCTCTCTCTGGGATAGGGCGGCATGACCTTCTCTATGCAGGGAAATGCGGAATCGACAAGATAATAATAGCCTACACAAGTTAAAACAATAATATATTAGTATATCTCCAATGAGACAGTAATTTTGTAATTTATATTGCCTACACCTTGTATATGTAAATAAAGTGCATATAAAATGTACCTTCTGGTGGCCATGGAAATTGATTACGATTTCGACTCAAGGCATCCAGGAATACTTGTGCATCATGGGCCGTGCCCTCCCAGCCAATATATACATACGTGAACTTCATATCGAAGTCACATAAGCACAACACATTTTGTGTAATTTGACCCTTATGATTTCTATATGCGTTACTTAGTCTAGCTAGTGCAGCAGCATCATTCATGGTCCCGTCCATAGCACCAAGACTTTTCTACAAAACCATTATCACATAACACACTATAACTGGGAGGTTTGGATACCAAGAGAAAACATAAAATTCTTATCTCATCTCATCTCATCTCATCATTACACCTTTTTCAAATCCCCATACAAAATATAATTAATAATTCAACGGCTTTGAAATCCCAATTCAATTTTGATCATACCAAAACAGTAATAAAAATCAATATAAGTTATTTTAAACTTTCATTGGGGTACCAAAAATACTCGAAACCAGAAAAGACCATCTCATTAAATTTAATCACCATTATGTACTCTGGTAGGAAAGTCCATACCTCAATCCATGGATAACTGCTAGGGTTTCCCGCAATGTATGGATGGACTGCATCTGTGTTTGTGCGCCTAATCATAGTCCTCCCTAGCTAATGTAGCGCCCGCATAACCGTCTTTACGTGGCGGTTAACAGTCTCGCTCGAGTGTTGGAATCGGTCCCCAACGATGCGCTGGCCTTGTGCATGCCCAACGACGAGGCAAAAAATGCCATCGACATCATGTTAATAATATTCACCTCCTGCATTGCGGCTTCATCGCCACTCGATGTATATGTGGCGCTGGGGTTCGCCCCCTCGCTTGTATGAGACCTACTTGAGCATGTCTCCTCGGACTCGCTATTCGACTCCATCAATGGTGCTTCTGCCGAACTACTCTCATTGTCCATTATTCCAAACAGAATCCTTGTATGGAATCATTGTAAAAGAAAACAAAAATAACAAAATAATTAGTTCGTGGCTTTTGAAGAAAATTACAGACGCATAATGAATACAAAAAAGAATTGGATAGTGGAAACATTTTAAGATAAACTGAATTGCACAGTCATCATATTTTTCATAATAAACCAAAATACATAAGATCTCAAATGTCACAAAGTAGAAAAACATGCATGCTATGGTTTTTTGAAAATGACATATGTTATCAAGCCCTTATATAGTTCATCCCGAACAACAACATAGTTGTTTTTTAAAAAAGTAAATAAAAAGAGAAGACAATAACATGCATAATATAGAAAGGATAGATGGCTCCATTTAAATAAATTGTGAGCCTAGGGATCATGCTATAACCATACTGAGTGCATCCCAAACCTCCAGGGCATTATTATGGACCCCTTAAATAATGCCTCCATGTCGTAACCGATCATTGCAAACTCCAAGCCCACTGACTCCTCCGGAGATCTGAGATTGAGATGAACGACCTCTACACTTTTGTGCTCAACAATAGGTCAAATGCCTTGTTAAATAGCTCAGGAGGTAGGGCAGGTTGTACTTCTTCAAGCAACTTCATACAATGCATTTGTAGATCAAATGCTGCATCGGACTCCATGCTAGTGTGCCCTTTACTACGCTTCAACGACCTGCTGTACTCCATCGATTCTATCGCTGCCTGCTCCCTAGCTTCGGAATTATGCTTAATGGCATCAAGTGTCTCACTCATTTGCTGTTGAATGCCTGGGTCTTGGGTGGGGCCTCCTCGGCGTCTACGAGATCCACTGGCATAGGAAGTGGAGAAAGGTCGTGGCGTTTCTTGGGCATCTACCGTTACATGGCCCCCATCATGATCAGTAACGTTTGCACCACAGTTTTGCATCTCCTCATCAAGCAAGCGCTCATCGTCACTATCTAGGGCCGGATCTGTCGATGCCCGATGCATTCTCCCAATCGCAACCACACACCCGAATATCGTGCAAAGTTGTTCATACTTTGGGCATCCCATCGTCTTGAAATTCTTCCACGATGGTCTCACCTATAAATTGAAGAAAGTGATTAGATACAATTATCTAACCTCGAAACCTCAAGGACAAATATAAACTATGAACATTATAATTTTTTTACCCGAAGGGCAATCGTCCAGTGTTCCTCACTAGCAACAGGTGCCTTCCTCTCTGGATCCCACCCCAAACTGGTTTGCTTCATGAGATCGGTAAACTCGCATTGTCTTCTTTTGAGCAGCACAATTTTGCCCTTAACTTGATCAGAATTAAAATTTTTGATACCAACGGTAGACAACTTTTCAGCAAGCCTAACATGATCACCGTTTGTGATCCTGCCTCCCCTCAATCTATCCATGAGAGTGTCTTGATACAACATCTCTATCAGCAAATTCTCGAAGGCATCTACCCATAAGCTTCCATCTCGGGTCGAATCGATGGTATCATTGTCCATTTGGTTCTAATATGGGCTCAATTTAATTAACGGACATGCATAAAGATGATATACGAGATTGAGTTTTTGTTCAAAAGGACCACACATTTGTGATGACACAGACACATATATAGATGACCAAGGTAAATAATTATAGCAATTTATATTAATATCAAATCTAGCAATGAGTAGTACGACATCATCTTAGATGGAAGAAGGTAAAAACCATAAAAACCAGCTTGAATAAAAAGCAACTACTCGCATACCTTTTGGGATGATGACTTGGATGTTGAGCGTAAGTAGTAACGCTACAACAAGAAATGGTATAAGTTAGGCCTCCAACAAAGCATAAAAGGGTTACATATTCTGGGGCTTCCAAGAGTGTGCACAAGTTAGGGTGAAACAAAATATTTTTAGAATACAAATATAACAAATCATTGGTTATAATGAGTTCTAATGTAAAACCATTCTTGTTGGGAATGTAAAACTGATTGACAAAGTTTGACTATGGAAGAGGTGAAATCTAACGATGGACTTCCATGATTCAAACATCATGGAAGTTGACTTAACAAGAACCACAATCCAGGTGGAGATTAACCAACGTTTAATTAATTTAGTAGCTACCTTGCTGGAATTTTCATGGACCATAATATATATTTATATCTAAAGAGACAGCCATGGAAATTAATTAAGGACCCTCTATTCAAGAATTGGGTATTGAAAATTCAACTAAAATTAACTACTCTATATATATAGTACATGCATGCAGTAGTACTATCAGATTAATGTAAAGGATACAAAAAAGAGTCATGCATCCATGACTTTAAAAACATGATTTTATAACTAATGTAAACGAAAAAAAAAAGAAAAGGAAAAACAATCGACAGGGCTAGTTATCACGGGTTAATGTAATAGAAAAGATGTATTGACAAACCGAGAGAACTCAAAATAAAAACAACATCAACATGGGTATATCAACAGAAACTGAAAATGTAAAACAGACTTGATCTGTGATCAATAAAATTCTTGTTGGGTCGGCTGTCTAATGGGTTGGTTTGTGCGCAGTCATCCTTTTATTTTCTATTTGTAATATAGATAGTTACTTTTACAAAGGATAAACGATTCAAGCTAGGTTGTTTAAAGTTTCTAAAGTGTAAAACAAATATGTAGGTATGAAATAGTGGATCCCAATTTCTTTGACAGAACAATGCATTTTAATAAATAATCATAGATTCAGTAGATCTATGTCTTTTTTCTCGCTCACTTCAAAATTAAGCACGGGAATTTGTGTTCCCGTGCATGTTTATGTCTCGTCAAGTAATGATATTAGACTATTTCAATAACACATTTTTATTGGGTTAGTCTAAACACAACCTCTTTCGGGTTATACTCATATGATGTTAGGGTGTCAAATGAAAAAAAAAAAATGTTAGTTTTGGATGATAACTATATAATGGGCCACGGAAATAACATCATATACTATTCGAATTGGATTTGTATGAATATTATATAAATAAGAAGATGTTCTAAGAAACATCTTGTATAAAACTTATTTGTATTTTATTGCCATTGTCAAAGTGTGTCTTAAGGTTCTATGATCAAACAAAGTTTTATAATCTACCACAGATAACTCTGTATTGCATTACAGATATTTTATAATATCTGTATTGCATTATATTTGGCTTCCTGTATTTTATAATCTACCACAAGCAGAAGTATTTCAAATCAAACATCATGCATTAACTTCGTTTAGATCTGGAGATAACATCATTGCTCCTAGGCCTTACAGACTGGTTCCCTTGCTTCTAAAGTATACTCGCCCAGGATGCTAGTGGTCCACCCATGTTATAAATCGAATTCCTCAAGCCCTGATCATTCTCAAAACAGATGCTCCCAAAAAACAAACTAATGAACTCCAAATATTATGGCATTATAATGTTACAGTTACATTCTAATCATGTGAACCACAGACAAATACACCAACTTCATAAAAAAATCCAAAATTTCAACGTCTAAAATATAATCCATTCACTGCAATTTTCATATGCATTATTGAGAGGGATTCCCTCACTCCAGTGTGAAGATATTGAAATAGATGGCAAATATACCTAGTAGGAGCGTGTCTTAGGACCCATGGTGGTGGAGTTATGGACGGCCAGCCATCTATTGCGAGATTTGGAGATGGCGTTGCGAGACTTGCACCGGTTCAGCACCTGTTCATTGGGGTGCCTTCCGTTGGACTGCAAACTGTCCCTTTATAGACCATTCAATTGCAATTGCAATGAGATGGCCGAACTCAACAAGGATGCCAGTGCGGACCTTTGAGTCAAAACCCACGTGAGCCCAAGGGTCTCTATTTCGTTCACTTCTTCCCATGGTAAGGCTGCAGAACAGAGCCCTATGGTCTAGGGCTAGAGATTCGGCTGCCCCATGTGCACAGCTTAAGCCAGAGATTCTGCTTCCAGGCTGATGTGAGGTTTATCTAGGTTTGGACTACAGTCGTTTGAAGGCAATGGACTCACAAGCGGCGTGAAAACAGTGGTTGGAGATGGGTGATTTGGAGGGAAGACAACCCGATTCTTCATGAGTTAGGACATCATTTCGACTGGGTTTGGGGCTTTGGGGTGCAACTTGACTTCCCCCCAAATTCCAATGGTCTTATACAGGAAGTGGAAATTTGGTCGTTCTCTCAGATTTCATTCGATGCAGAACGTGAACGGGGCTCTCGTAACAGATAGCAGGGGTAGTTGAGAGAAGGAAATGTGTAAAGGCTACTTCAATGCACAACCTTTCCAATGGACAACAACTAGTACCTGGCAAGCTAGGGCTTCATGTCACTAAATAGTGATTGAAACAAACCAAACATAGATATCTCGGTTTAGTGTCTACCGAAGTGTGAGTTTGGATATTTCATCTTGTCTCAAGGGGAAAATTCTTTGAAATTCTGTGTTTGGTCTGGGCTCCCAAACCAGCCCTTAGTGTCTCTCTAAGCCTTTATACCTAAAAAGGTTGGGCCCTTAATTAACCAATTTATTGAGCCTTCCTAAGTCCATCAAGAATTTTACCCAAATTGCTTAGCCCATTCTTGTGACTACCATCCAATGTGCCATGTGTCATTCCCTTATGGGCCTCTTGGCTTCTTATTTTTAAAATTAATAAATCACTAAAAAGTCTCCAATCAACCTCCAAGAATTTCATTTTCCTCAAAAATCAATATTACACTAAAATCTTATAATAATTCTACTAAACTCAAAGTATATGTCCTTTTTGCCAAATCAAATATCCAAAACATTTTTATTCTCAAATAGCTCAAGTTCTAATGAATTAGGATTAAGGCTACTAAGGTCAAGGTCTAAGGGAATTTTTAGGCAGGGTGTTACATCCTTCCCCCCTTAAAAGAAGATTTCGTCCTCGAAATCGGGGTATGGATATGGATGCATAAAGCATGCAATACTCACATACTATATATACATACCTACCAGAGATTCTATGGTTCCAAACTAGACAAGAGGTATTCATTGATATCATCCAACAGTTCCTCCTGAGTGTAGTAGCAGAATATATCCTCTTCTGAGTCATAGTACGTGTCAACTTGTTCTTCCATTTCCCTCCATTGCTCAATTGATGTGTCTTCGATCTCTAGAGATCCTTCTTCACGGTATCGTATGCGACGAAAAGAAAGGTTAGTGACTCTGAGGTATCCGCGGAAGAGATAACTGGATATAGCGATTCTTGGTCTTTGCTTCATCCTTTTTCTCCATGTGGCTTCTTCAACATTGTGATTTCGCCAAAGAACCTTCACTAAATGGATTTTTTTTCCCAAGTTCCTTTGCTTTCCACTCCATAATCTTAATAGAAACTTTCTCATACGTCAGATTGAGTTGTAATGAAATGTACTTTAGATCGCCAAGGCAGAAATTATGGCGGCTAACTCAAAGTCATGGATGGGGTAATTCTGCTTGTGGCTTCTTAGTTGTCGAGAAGCGTAAGTGACGACACGTTCGTCTTGCATAAGTACGCATCTAATTCTTGATAATCTATAGGACCCATCTATGAACCTTTGGTAATAACCGGCTAATCCTAAGAAACTTCAGACCTTGTATACTTTGGTAGGATGCTATCAATACACTACTACTTTGATTTTACTAGGATCAACCACTACTCCTTTACTCGAAATCTCATGCCCTAAGAATTTTACTTCTTCACTTCACACTTGTTGAACTTGGAATACAACCTATGCTCCTTCAATCTTTTCCGACACTAAGCTGAGATGTTGCCTATGTTCCTCTATTTCAACCTTCAACTCCTTTAATTCTACCAGAGCAATACAGTATGGTGTTCTACTTGTGATAGGTTCTAGATCTATTACAGACTCTGTTTTCCTATTGGGGGTAATCCTGGTAAGTCATCTATGAACCTTAAGAAAATCCTCAACTACAGGTATGCCCTAAATCTCCTTATTGCTACTGGAGTCTTCAACTATCAAAGCTAGATAGGCTACAACAAAGTTAGCGATGCATTTTCTAAAAGCTGAGATCAAAAGGGGAAATAGCCTTTATAGGTGTGAATGAAATCAGAAGGGGAGGGAAGTATTTATATGAGGCCAATGGGTGAGAGGCTGTAACAACCCCGCCCCAAGAAGGGTGGAATCGTTACATACATTCCTGTCTTTTCCATATTTTCTTTTTCTTCTTTCTTTTCTAATAGTATGCGATCATCATAAACATAACACACGTGTACTCTAAATTTCTCATTTAATAGAGGGGAATACCTAATAGACATCATATTCAAGCATTCACCCATAGGAAACTCTCAGAGTCCATCCCAACATAAAACATCTACACATAAACATGATCCATCATTCATGAAAGGTTGAACCAATAGGAAAGACACTAAGCGTCTGCCTCTCTTTCTGCAATAATGCCATGCTCCCCAGCCTTTTCGTTATTTCCTAGACGTTTAAAACATTTAAAACAAAAGTGAGTCGAATACTCAGTAAGTAGTACACCATGCAGTGAACATACTAGGCATCTATTCTTTTTTTTTTTGAAAACATGCATACATAAACATTTTAAGAAATAACTATGCTTTCATGCATAAACAATTTGAGGGATAAACAATGCTTCCATGCATAAACATCTTTCATACTTTTCATTCATGAAATAAACAATGCTTCTATGCATAAACACCTTTCATACTTTTCATTCATGGAATAAACAATGCTTCCATGCATAAACATCTTTCATACTTTTCATCTTTCACTTTAATAGGCCATTGCACACTGTTATGCCCCACATGCTAGGGTTAGCAGTCTTTTAAACCTATGGATTTGCCCGTGGCCACGGGTTGAAATCTCATTCCGTACGGGTGTAGAACTGGGTGCACTACCAGATACTACTACCCGGCATTGCAATATGCTCATTCATTCATTGGGTACCCCTTTTCATTCATGTGGCCGTTACATATTTTCATACATTGAAACATTTGTTTCCTTTCATTCATTTTCAGTCATTTTCATTTAACAGTTCATTTATGGGAAAGGAACTTCACTTAAAAGTATAAGTTTAAATATCGTTTAAAAGTATGAACTTAAACATCATCTTTCAAGACATCCTTTGAAACGTCAGTTCTTAGAGACATTTAAAGCATCAGTTCATAGGGACATTTTAAAACTCATTTAAAGCATCACTTGAAGCATAAGACATGAGACATTCCTTTCCTTTCCTTTTCAATCAAAACCTTTTCATCATCTTTCTTAATTCAATCCACATGCATTTTCATGAACAAGATACATTTTCATGCTATACTACATATAAGAATAATCATAAGTTTCTTGAGAGAGCATGCATGGAAATCTCATAACTTAAAACCTACATGCATGCATTACCTTATACACATTCCATGCATAAACATCTTTCATACTTTTCATTTATGGAATAAACAATGCTTCCATGCATAAACATCTTTCATACTTTTCATCTTTCACTTTAATAGGACATTGCACACTGTTACATCCCACGTGTTAGGGTTAGTGGTCTTTTAAACCTATGGATTTGCCCGTGGCCACGGGTTGGAATCTCATTTCGTCAGAGTGCAGCACTGGGTGCACTACCAGATACTACTACCCGGCATTGCAATCTGCCCATTTATTCATTGGGTATCCATTTTCATTCATGTGGCCGTTACGTATTTTCATACATTGAAACATTTGTTTCCTTTCAGTACTTTCGTTCTTTCATTCATTTCAGTCCTTTCCTTTTCAGTCCTTTTCATTTAACAGTTCATTCATGGGAAATAAACTTCACTTAAAAGTATGAGCTTAAATATCGTTTAAAAGTATGAGCTTAAACATCGTTTAAAAGCATGGGCTTAAACATCATCTTTCAAGACATCCTTTAAAACGTCAGTTTTTATGAACATTTAAAGCATCAGTTCATAGGGACATTAAAGGGCTTGTGCATACTATATTCATTTACTCTTTTCAGTAGATGAACATTTTGCAATAAGAGAGAGAGATATTCTTTCATAAAGAGAACTTGGTGTAAGAAGCATGGTCATAGCTACTTACCAGCGAGTTCCTTTAAACTTGAAGTAAACTCATATGCAACGAAATGGAATAAACACATTAATATATATCTCACTTTAAGCTTTACTAACCGACACCCTTACACGCTCACTTTGGAATTAAAGTGTTTTTCTTAACCCATTCTCACTTAATGAGCCTTATCTACAAAGTATAACCTTAACCCATTTAGCTACCCACCACACATGACATTAGGCCAAAACATTAAAATCATCATTCCAAACATTTTAAAGAAACTCATGAAAGTAAATAACATGCTTGCCATCCCTTTAAAATTGAACATAGCATAAAATATAACAAAGTTACCTATTTAATAGACTTTAAAACCTTTAAACACTTAAACTTATGCTTTACTCACTTAATACCTTTTAAAAGCAAGATACAAAATCACAAGACCCAAGCAAGACCTCTAACCCGAACCTGTAGCATCTTAAAAATAGATTACCAGCCAAACCTCAACACAAGACACATGGTACCAAGATATAAAAATTAAAATCATTTTAATCATCACCTATGATTAAACTAAGTTTAATGACAACATAGCAAATTTCGAAATATAGGAAAACACATAGCAAAACAGCCATAGTACCATTCGGTTTGGGCCAAAAACAGGACATATATATTTATTTGCAACATAGGAATTTAACTACACTAAAACACAAGCTAAAACAATTTAGTTGGCTTCCCAAAATCACACTAAAATCAAATGAATCAAACTAGAATTTTTACCTTGAGCTCTTAGCTTCTTTCAAAACACAAGTGGAGGACAAAATAGTGCTATAGCCATGTGGATAAAGAGCAAAATGATAACACCGTTTTAAACCCCAAAACCGAAACATCAATGGGTAAGGAAATGGTGAAATTCGAAATCCATATGGAAATCATGCTAGGAAGTGAACCAAAAGTTTATTACCTTCAATATTTCATCCTTTGAAAGATAAAATCAAGCTTTGGTTCCAAGCTTTGAAGAAAATATTTTTCTTCTTCCATTGCTATGGAGTCACAAGCCTGAGGGAGACAAAGGAGCTTGTTTTCTTGAAGATGAAAAGAAAAGAGAAGAAGAAAAGAGGAAGGTGTGCATCGGTTAGCTCTTGGAAAGGAAGAAGAAATTTTATTTCTTTTTCTTGGGTGTTGACCTACGAGTAAGAGTAGAACACCTTAGGATAATTTTTTTTGGTCTTTTTTCTCTCTTTTTGTTGCCTTAACTGATGGGTGCATGAAGGAGAAAAGAGCTGGATTACTTGTCTTGGAAGCCTACAGTTTTCAAGGGAGAAAAGAGTCAATTGGTCTTAGTCAAAGCTTCCCCAATAAACTAGGGAGATGGATGGTGGAGATTAAGTGTGGGAAGATAACTTCCTCACCTACCCATCCAATGGTAGAGAATAGTTTGGCCATTTCTTAAATAAATAAAATTAAAGGGCTTAAGGGAAAATACTTCAAGGTCTTAAAACTCAAACCCTTTATTTTAATAAATTATATTTTAAAATAAAGCATACTCATCTTAAAATAAAATAATTAAAGTAATAAAAATCTTTATCTCAAAATATTTAACTTAAAGAATTAATAGAATGACGTAAGGACCTACGTAGTAGGATTCGGGTATTACAGCTCTCCCCCCTTAAAAACAATCTTGTCCTCGAGATTGACGTACTTCAAAGAAAGAGGCGGGGTACTTTTCCCTCATACCATCCTCCTGCTCCCACATCGCATCTTGTTTGGTGTGGTGTTTCCACTACACTTTGACCATCGGAATTGTTTTGCTACGAAGCACTTGTACCTTCTGATCCAGGATCCTAATAAGTGCTTCTTCATAGGAGAAATCCTCATGTACTTAAAAGGAAGCGTACTTGATCACATGGGAAGGATCATGCACATAATTTCAAAGCATTGAGATGTGAAATACATCATGCATGGCTGAGAATTGTGGAGGGAGTGAGTGCAAGTCTGTATACCACTGCTCGTACTCTTTCTAGGATCTCAACAGACCAATAAATCTAGGAGTTAGCCTGCCTTTCTGTTCAAACCTCATTGCCCCGTTCATGGGAGCCACCTTTAGAAATACTCTATCCCCAGATTCTTTTGCACACCCCTCCAAAACGTTGACGTGAACCACAAATCCCGATCCGACACGATCTTGCATGGAACCCATGTAGTCTGACTATCTCCCAAACATACAGTTTTGCCAATTTGCTCGTCGAATAGGTCATCTGAATAGGGATGAAGTGAGTTGTCTTGGACAACCTATTGACGATCACCCAAGCTGAGTCTTGTTTCCCAGGGACTTTAGGAAATTCTATCACGGAGTCCATACTAATCTTGTCCCATGGCCAAATTGGGATCGGCACTGGTTATAGTGTTCTCGAAGGCCTTTGATGCTCGGCCTTAACCATCTGGCTCATCAGACATTGAGCTACAAAATTAGATACATCCCTCTTCATTCCGCTCCACCAGCAATGTTATCTCAAGTCTCGATAGATCTTGGTGCTACCCACATGCACTGTGTATAAAGACCTGTGTTTTCCTTAGAAGTAGAACTCGCAATTCCTTTTCTATTGGTACACAAGTCTCCCCTTGAATTCCAAGGACCCGTCTTCGGAAACCATAAAGTCAAGCTGTTTCCCTTCTGAAACCTCTGTCTTGATCTTCTGGAAACTGACATCTTCACTCTGAGTAGTTTTAATCTGGTCCAATACTATCAGACTAAGAACCAGGGTACTTAACCTTGCCTATACATCCCTCACCATCTCCACTCTGAGCTTCTCCATGGCTAGGAGAATAAATTTCTGAATGATGTACATGCTTGCAAGGGTACCAGAAGAAGACTTCCTGCTAAGGGCATCTGCTACAACATTAGCCTTGTCGGGATGGTGGTTGATGGTACAGTCATAATCCTTTATCAGCTCCAACCACCTGCCCTATCTCACATTTAATTCCTTCTGAGTGAAGAAATATTGTGATTTGTGTAGGTCTCACAGCGCTCCCCGTATAAGTAATGTTGGCAAACCTTTAAGGCAAAAAAAACCGCTGCTAGCTCTAGGTCGTGGGTTGGGTAGTTGCGCTCATAATCCTTGAGTTGGCGTGAGGCATACGCTACCACTCTCCCGTGGCGCATCAAGACACATACCAACCCTTGGTGTGACGCATCACTATATATCACGAAACCACCTAAAACTAAGTATAATAAATAAATACAAAATTTTCAACTTAGACCAATAACTAAGTATCAATTAGTTATAATATTGTGAAAATTACAACTTAGAGGGATAACACTTAGTATAATAAATAAATACAAAATTTTCAACTTAATAAATAAATAAGTATCAACTAGTTATAATAGTGTGAAAATTACAATTTAGAGGGATAAAACTAAGTATAATAAATGAATACAAAATTTTCAACTTAGACCAATAACTAAGTATCAGTTAGTTATAATATTGTGAAAATTACAACTCAGAGGGATAACACTAAGTATAATAAATTAATAGAAAATTTTCAACTTAATAAATAAATAAGTATCAACTATTTATAATAATGTGAAAATTACAACTTAAAGGGACAAAACTAAGTATAATAAATAAATACAAATTTTTCAACTTAATAAATAACTAAGTATCAATTAGTTATAATATTGTGAAAATATCAACTTAGAGGGATAAGACTAGTTTAAAAACTCGTTAAAATTATATAACTTGGGAAAATGATCTTGAAGAAATATCTGTCAAATTGCTTGACTCTCAAAGTCTCTTTGGCCTTGAGAGTTGTAAAGGCCAGAAAGATTGTGCCAGTTAAGTAATTAGACTAAAATTTAGACATTTCTTCAAGATCATTCCCCCTCGTTGTGTACGTATGCTAATAGGTGCACCAACATATTCTTCCATCTCTATCTAGTTCAACAATATAAGACCTCCGAATGTTTTTAACATTACTAATTCTAACATTTTTTCCTTATATAAGATTCATGTGGTTTTTGAATGAATATGTGTGACATTGCATATCTAACCTTAGACCCGTTCAGGAATTAGTGTATATTTAGGTGTGCACTAATTCCTGAATTGTCCAGTGTGGACAGTTTGGGATTATATCATTTGTATTGCACATTCTTATTACTCATACTGAACACGTTTATCCAGGCTATACAAAACATTCCAAAATGTCGTTTATTGTGCGGTTGCTCACATTAAGTCATTGTGTAGGATGTCGACGAAAGCAATAAACATGGTATTGGACTTCTTTAACGAGGTGCTTCCCAATGGGTCTGCATTGCCAAAAAACTTTTATGAAGCGAAACCGTTAAGAAATGGATTAGGGTTTGAGTACAAGTCAATACATGCATGCAAGAATGATTGTGTTTTTGTTCTGGAAGGAGAACGAGGGGAAACAAGCATGTCCTATATGCGGAGAGTCGAGGCGGAAGGCCAAGAAAAGTGTGCCCGTTAAGGTGTTGCGATATTTTCCCTTGAGACCTAGGTTGCAAAGACTATATATGTGTAAAAAAACAGTTGTTGATATGAGGTGGCACGATGAGAAAAGAGTTAAGAATAACGCATACATGAGGCACCCAACTGACTCACTTGCATGGCAATCTTTCGATGATCAATACCCAGAGTTTGGGATAGAAGCTCGGAACGTGCGTCTGGGACTCACTACCGATGGATTCAACCCTTTTGGGAATATGAGTACAAGTTATAGCACTTGGCCCGTAGTGTTAATTCTGTATGATCTTCCGCCATGGAGATGCATGAAGGTACCAAACTTTTTGTTAACTTTACTTATTCCCGACCCGAGATCACCTGGGAATGACATTGATGTATTTATGTAGCCGTTGATTGAAGAGTTGAAAGAGTTATGGGAAACAAGCGTCAGAACATATGATGCATCCACGTCGACAACTTTTCAGATGCATGCTGCAGTATTGTGAACCATAAATGACTTTCCGGCATATGAAATTCTTTGTGGTTGGAGTACTAAAGAGAAGTTAGCATGTCCGAAGTGTAATAAAGAA
Organism: Pterocarya stenoptera; assembly: GCA_003123785.1. Taxonomy (NCBI): domain Eukaryota; kingdom Viridiplantae; phylum Streptophyta; class Magnoliopsida; order Fagales; family Juglandaceae; genus Pterocarya; species Pterocarya stenoptera. The sequence continues at coordinate 95,897 of QEOT01124248.1, read as the reverse complement.
ACTGCTAGTGAATGGTTAACATATTCTCAGAAGTTGTGCTTCATGGGTCATCAATGTTATCTACCAACAAATCATGCATGGAGAGGCGAACGTGCTAAGTTTGATAGGAGAGTAGATGACAGAATTGCACCAAATGAGTTGTCTGGAGAAGAGATAGTGGAACAACTTGTACATGTTAGATCGAACAATTTTGGCAAAGGACGGGATAAGAATAAGAGAAAAAGAGGCAGAGCAGAATTGAATTGGACAAAGCGTAGTATTTTTTTTAACTTACCATATTGGTCGTCCTACATGTTGCGACATAGTTTGGATGTAATGCACATAGAGAAGAATATATGTGATAATATACTGGGTACATTGATGAGCATTAATAAAAAGACAAAGGACATGATCAAGACGAGGAAAAATCTTGAGATAATGGGAATTAAACATAATCTACATTTGCGAGTGGAAGGCAATAGGGTGGTCATGCCGCATGCATGTTTTACGATGACGAGGGAGAAGAGGGTGGATTTCTGCAAATGGTTGCAAGGTGTGAAGTTGTCAGATGGTTATGCCTCAAATATCAGTAAATGCGTGAGTCCTGTTGACTGGAAATTTAGTAGATTGAAAAGTCATGACTGTCACATTCTTTTGCAGAAATTATTACCGGTGGGAATTCGTGGCAAGCTTACATCTAATGTACGTGTCGCCATAACTAAACTATGTATGTTTTTTAAGGATTTGTGCACTCGAGTAGTAAATCGAGATATGTTGCAGAAGATGGAAGAAGACATTGCTACTATATTCTGTAAATTTGAGTAGATTTTTTCACCATCATTTTTTGATGTCATGGTTCATTTAGCAATATACTTACCCCGAGAGGCATTATTGGGTGGATTGGTGCAGTTCCGTTAGATGTATCCAATTAAAAGATATTTGGGTCATTTAAAGCGCACTGTTGGGAATAAAGCCAGAGCTAAAGGTTCAATAGCAAAGACCTATATACACGATGAATGGTTAACATTTTGCTCTCTATATCTTCGTGGTGTTGAGACACGATTTAATCGTCAAGAGCGAAATGCTGATCTTGAGACTCCGCCTCCTCGTGAGCTATCAGTATTTTCCCAGAATGTACGACCCTTGGGTGCACAAAGGGGTTACGATTTAATTGATGGAGAGTTGGGTAAAGTTCGTTGGTACGTGTTAAATAATTTCCGAGAGATTGATTGCTTTCTCAGGTATGTTGTTGCATGCTTTGAGAAATTATAGTCAAATGTCATTTAATTATAACTTTTGTGCTCAAAATATTATTTTCTTTTGCATATATATGCAATGATCACATGGATAAACTTAAGATGGAATGCGTAGAGAATATAGAGGCAAGACACTAGGAAGAATTTCCCGGATGGTTTAAACAACGTGTATGAACTAAAACTACATTGACATTACTTGATTTATAATGTTTTTTCTTCTGGGTTACTTTTAAAACGTATATATTATTGAAATTGATAAGTTTTGGAACAACGTGCTCATGATCCCGGATTAGTTTCTTCTGAATTGTATGCATTGGCCCGTGGTCCCTCTAATAGAGCACTTCGATACACTACATGCACGGTTCGAGGTTATAGATTCTATACTCTGGACCTTGAATGTAATAGAAAGACTCAAAACTGTGTTGTGTTGGTCGAGAGAAGTCATGGAACAGACGATATTAACTATTATGGTGTCATACATGATATTATCAGATTGAAATATATGGGTGGGTCTGTACCATATGTCTCTAAGTGTGATTGGTGAGACCTAAGCGGTGGTCGGGTTTCGATACATAGGGATAATAACTTTATGAGTGTCAATACGGCATCTAAATGGTACGAAAATGATCCATTCGTATTGGCTTGTCAAGCTTCCCAAGTCTATTACTTGATTGATCCAATGAAAAGGGCTAATGAAGATAATGGAGAGATAACTTGGCGAGTAGTACAGAAATTTATCCCTCGAAATATATATGAAGTAGGAATGAGTGCGGATTACGAGAAGAGTGAAGATGAAGATAACACTCCGATAATAGAGGCCTACCAAGAAGATGGAGAGGATATTAACTTGTTTGTTGACCTTGGTGCACTCAAGTTGCTCCCCTTGTGTAGAGATGACGTCCCACCCATCCTTCTCGACCCGTCCGTATTAAATGATCATTCAGTTCAAGTAAGTGAAGAAAAAGAAGGAGAAGAGTCAGAAGAAGAAGATGAAGAAGAATCTAGGGAGGAAGTGGATAAGGAGGATGAAGAAGAGGTTGATGACAATGATGAAGATGCTATTGAGAGAGATTCTGAACCAAGCATGGAAAATACATCCGAAGATGAAGAATAAAAGTATTAAATATTTTATTCATATAGGTGACTATAAAATATTTAACTTTTCAATAATTATTTTTAATTAATTTTCTTTATCATATTAATCATGCCTCAAGGATGCCGCCAAAACGACAAGGAAGAAATTTGCCCCCTCCTGAAGATCAAGTGCAAATGCAAAAGAACAACAATCAATCGACACCTACCAGTAAGAAAATAACAACATAGTTAATTATATATCAATACTTTTATCTCAATAACTATAGAACTATAACAATATTATATCTAATAGTTGATGCATCAGCTCGTCGCAGTAGTGGTTATACACATGACATTTTTCTTGAGAAATGCTGAAGGCATGGAAAACTCAAGGTCAACATTCCTGATAATTCCACTGGAGGTGTGGATGATAGCGCAGCAGCGCTTTCCTCCTATATTGGTACAGTTGTCCGAGCTTATGTTCCATTTTATGTGCGATCATGGCGAGATGTTTCGCTCAAGATTAAGGAGCACATTCGGAGCCGTGTGCTGGTGAGTTTATGTTGAGAGTACATTTTTTATATACTAGATTAGAATATTATATTTTTGACGTGATTCGCTTATTAGGATGAATTCAACCTCGACATTGGTTGTAGCGAGAATTTGAGAACTGTGAATGAGTTGATGGTTACACTATTCTGATGTCACAAGGGACGATATCATAACCACTTCAAGAAGTTTGAGACGGTTGAAGAGGCTGCACAATCTCCTTTCCAGCAGATGAAGTTAGACGATTGGAGAAAGTGTTGTGATCTTTTCGCAACACTTTAGATGAAGTTAGATTATCAGGTATTCTAGATTAATAATATATAATGATTATTTACATATATATTTGGGCTATATATTTTATATATTTATATTACAATTAACATTCTTAATTAATTTTGTACCATTTAAGTTCTACGAATGCTAATAATAGATCCGATTTGACTGTCCACCATCGTGCTAGTTCAAGATCATTCCACCGTCTTGCTGATAAAATGGTAATTAATAATATTATAGAATTTATTTATTTATTTATTTTCATTGAGGATAAGTACTAATATTATCTTTTTAAAATTGTTAATGTGGCTTTGTTAGAAACGTGATGATCCAGAAATTTTTTTCCTCATTCACGTCTACACTGCTGCTCACACTAATAAGCGTAGTGAGTGGATGGATCCTATCACTGCAGATAATTATGTAAGCGTTGTTATTTTTGTTAAATAAATTATACAACATGTAAAAAATTTATTTTTTATTTTGTATTTCTTTTAATACGTTACTTATTGTGTGTTTTCTTTGACATGGCAGGGAACAATGATGGAGTTACAGTCAGCATCTGGGGAATCCTCTCCGAGTGACATAGACATATTCACACAAGTGCTCGGGCCTAACTGTAGTATGACAAGAGATTTGGGATGATCTTTCAAGCATTCTGGTTCATCCTCCTCATCCTCTTCGACTTCACAAATTAATAATATTACTAAAGATTTGGAAGCCGCATAACGCGAGAATGAGTATATGAGATCGAGGCAGCAAGAGTTGGAGTCCCTCTTAGAGCGACAATCTCATTTAGAGACGCGTTTGCAGGACCAACAGAAAGACTAGGAAGAAAGAATGCGCAATGAAGTCCAACAGCAAGTGTAGCGGGAGATGATGATGCAAATAGAGCGTGTTATGTCATTGCAACAGAAGTTGGGTGGGCGAGGAAAGAAGAAATGAATTCTCTCAATTTAATTCTTGTATATAACTTTTATTATCTAATTTTAAAACTTTTTAAGACATTGTTAGTTGTAAAATATTTATGGTGTGTAATATGATACAATTAGTCTGTTTCTTAATTTCTTAATTTTATGAAATTAGTGTATTTCTGATTTATACATTTGAATGTAAAAAAAAAAAAGTTCCAACAAGATTTTACTTTCAAACAAACGTTCAAACGTAAATACACGATTTGATAATTAATGTTTGAAGAAACATCCGAATGTACCATGTTCGTTCGAACACTTCTTCTTAAACATTCAAACACACGTCCGAATGTTATGTTCTGTTCGAGCGTTGTTCCCATAACGTTCGAACTATAATCAATCAACGAACGTCAACTTTTGACATTTGAACGTAAATTGCTCGGGTTGGCGTTACGTCTTAACGTTACTTTCTGTGACAGTTTTCAACCGTCACAAAAAATTAAAATGTTCGAACGTCACTCCAAACAGAACAACTCCAACCGTCACTAAAAATACTTTTAGTGACGGTTCAACAGTAAAGTGTCACTAAATGTATTCTATGATGCAAATTAGGTGACGGTCATGGTAACGGTTTCGAACCGTCACCAAATGTTTTTAGTGACGTTTCTCTGATTTTTTGTGACGGTTTCCTCTGTCACAAAAGGCAAATTGTGTTGTAGTGTGGAAGTTGTGCGTAAAATACATTATTTTTTATATAGTTGACATGACAACACTTGATTTATAAGATAATTAAATTTTAAATTTCTCTTACAAATTAAGTTTTATCATGTCAATGACACGAAGAGTACTGTGCTCGATCTATACACCAGCTTACAATAAGAATTTTTCTATTTTGAATACACCATGATGTATGCATTGATCACTAATTTCTTATCCAAATGGTGAATAGTTGTACTACATTTTTGACCGGCATATTAGTTAATACATAGAGCATTGCTGATTTTGACATAGACTGATTGATAAGTGCTGTTTTGTCTAAGTCATAAGATTGCAAACTTTTGAGGACAGAGAGAACTAACACGCATCTAAATCCCTTCTTTAAGCATTATCTGGGGCAAAAATTCTAAAAAAAACTCTAAACACAGGACATCCTACTGGCATTAAATATAACGTCGCATTTAGTCGCTGGACGTTGAAGAAGAAAATCGCCATGATGAACCCGTCCTCCGTTGCAATTCTGCATTTTGAACATTCCTAACTCCCTAAGCCTGCCACTTAAGATGAATTGAATAAAATATTGTTAGAATATTATTGTTAATAATAATATTATTATTATTATTTTGAGATTTGAAAAAATTAAATTATTTATTATATTTTGTATGAAATTTAAAATAATAATAATAATAATAAGATGAGTTGAGGTGTGTTTTAAATACAAATGAGGCTTATTTCCATCCCTCTGCTCAAATCTCCCTTGCCCTCCCTTTGGTCGAAGCCCCTTCCCATCATAGAACCTTAACCCTCAACCTTCCGATCACAAAGCCTCCAAAGAGGACATGATGATCTTCAAAATCCGCAGTAATTTCATAGAGATTAGTGGGAAATTTAAGATCGGCATCTCAAAGCTATCGACCAACAAAACGGTGTCAGAGATCACCTAAATAGCTTCCAATTTTCTCCTGCTTGGATCAGAGGAGGAGATTGGCAATGCTGTCGATATAACCGAAGAGGTGATGGCCTTCGCAAGAAACATCTCAATGCATCCAGAAACTTGGCTGGATTTCCCTTCCCTGACTACGAAGATTTTGATTGTATTTTTTCTCTTTTTTCATTCTTTTCTTTACCTAAGATTATATGTGTTTCAATGTGCATTTGTGTTTCTTGTTTTGTTTATTTAGCTGACCGTTTATATTGATCCTTGAAGTCCCGTAGTTGTGGTGATAATTAAGTTTTTCCCATGTACTAATTAAGCTTTCTAGCCTGAATCCATGTCTGTAAAGCTCTGTAGTGGTTGAGATTTCTAGGTATCGTTCCGAAGATTTGATTTTGAAAGATTTTTTTTTAATAATATAAGCGCTGACGTCAATGACGTGCACATACAGGCACGAGTAGCAGAACTGAAATTCTAAATGGGAACTAATTTGCTAGTTAATTTTTAAATTTTGTTACATACAACCGGCGTGCGCAACCTTTACGTAACCAGCTAACACAACTGGTCCCATTGTCTCCCTTTCTTTCTCCCTCTTTCTCTCTCCTTTCATTTTTCTATCTATCGATGAAAAACTTAGGAACTTAGTGCTTCTCTCTTGCAAGATGGACACCAAGTCTCTACGCTTCATCACTCACTAGTCGTTCTTTTCTGCAAGGTGTTCCAGTGACCTCGACTCTATCAAACAGCTCTTCGACCTCGACATCAGACAGAACCCATTTCGGGAAGAAGCCCATCTGAGAAGGAAAATGTCCAAACTCATTTCCACTGCAGAGTGTCCAATACAATTATATGCAGAAAATTATTTTCTCCTCTACACTTCTGGTTGCTGAGAAAATCTGAGTATCTCATAAACTAAAACAGGCACCACCAACACTATCTTCCCAACATTTTCATCAACTTGCATTACCTTTTTAATTTGAGTGGTAGGAAATCAAGTATCGAGCTTTTTCCTCATGTTGTCAGATTTGAAACATAACACAAAAACTTTCAAATGAGAATCGAGATTTTTAACACAAAATCATTGCTACTATCACCAGGATCATCATTGTGACAAATTAATAGATAAAATCCACGAAAATGCATCTCAAATTTGAAAGTTTCCAGATTTTACCCGAAAAATAGAGGTTTTGTTTCAACGACATCACTTCATACGGGCTCAAATTTGAGCAAACAACACTTAATCTATTGTCAAGGAAATACAAGGCATATGGTTTACAGATGAAAGTAACATTTGCATATGGTTTATAGATTTCCAATCAGTGTTTTCTGGAAGAACTACTGCCATTAGCTTCTTCCCACTACTTGGCCTTTTGGGGGGTATTGAGAAGTCCCACATGGCCTAGGAACAAACTCATCCTGGGCTTTATAAGGAATTACCTAACTCCTCCTATTAGGCCTTTTATGGGGAGAAATGAGTGTTTCTACATGGTATCAGAGCCAGGTTAACCTATGACCAATGATGGACTCCTGCAACCTACCCACGATGATGGTACAGGAAATACCGGCCCACACCTGAGGGGGCGTATTGAGAAGTCCCACATGGCCTAGGAACAAACTCATTCTGGGCTTTATAAGAAATTACCTAACTCCTCCTATTATGCCTTTTAGGAGAAGAAATGAGTGTTTCTACAGGGGGTTTACTTCAATGAATCAGTTTGCTTTGCTCCAAGGCTACAGAACTCATTCAAAAGTTCCTTATAGGGGTTGGATTCTTGGGAAGTGGCCTATAGAGTTTAAAAAAAATGTGACAGAGAGAGAGGTGGATGGGGAGTTGAGTTCTCCATTCTCTTCTCTGCAACAAGACTTTTGAATAATACAGTCAAAGATGAAGAGTGAGCTGAACGAAATCAAGATTGAAGTAAAAATAATAATTTTTTTTATAAAAGGTGGGGCGGGTGACGCGGGGGGTTTCCCCAACTGGTTGCAAGTACACTTTTTCTTAATTTATTGTAACAACGAGTCGGGTTACTCTGCCTAGTAGATTGCTCAATTTGTCTAGCTAAACGTACATTTTTATATTTATTTTTTATTTTTTTAATATATTTAAATATTTTTAAAAAATAAAAAAATATACCAATACACAAAAAATTACTTTCTTAATTATTAAATAAAGTTTTTTTTTATAAAAACATTAAATATACAAGTGGTCAAAGTGAAGAGGACAAAGTGAGGGACAAACTAACATTTTTCTTAATTTAAACCAATTGTAAAGGATCAACTACTAAAGTCAACGGTCAACGGCCTAAGTCAACAGTTGATTTTGTGATGGGCAATGGCAGCGCATCTGAAGGTGGATGAGATCGAGTCTTTTAATTACATACCTGAGTATCTGTATTTTGTGAACTTGATTCTGAAATATGATTTCAGAACTAACTAGCTGGGTACGATGAAGCTAGTTGGAAAGTACCTAGCGACAACAAATTCAGGATAAAAATTATGCAAAGAATCTACAAAAAGAAAAAACCCGAGGCTCTCATGCATCATATAGAAAAGTAAAAATAGACTTCTATATTTGAATTAATATTATGAAATATGAAAGTAAATAAATACAATATCTCATTTAATAGTCAAGATAATAATATTCTAATCAAAATAAATCAAGCCATCTCTTGTACAGGGCGTTCTATAAATAGCCATGAAGATCAAGTTCGTTGCTATTTAAACGCTAGCTCCCATAAGTACGCAAAGAAACACTTGGTTTCTTATCCTCCTTATTCATTCCCAAGAATAATCCCACCAAAAGACACCCATATCCATGGCCACGGGTGCATCCAACTCTAACGAAAGCTCCAGCCAGAAAACCATCAAAGAGCAAACATTTTCAGGTCTTGGAAACCTAGTGAGGCTCCNAAAAAACCCGAGGCTCTCATGCATCATATAGAAAAGTAAAAATAGACTTCTATATTTGAATTAATATTATGAAATATGAAAGTAAATAAATACAATATCTCATTTAATAGTCAAGATAATAATATTCTAATCAAAATAAATCAAGCCATCTCTTGTACAGGGCGTTCTATAAATAGCCATGAAGATCAAGTTCGTTGCTATTTAAACGCTAGCTCCCATAAGTACGCAAAGAAACACTTGGTTTCTTATTCTCCTTATTCATTCCCAAGAATACTCCCACCAAAAGACACCCATATCCATGGCCACGGGTGCATCCAACTCTAACGAAAGCTCCAGCCAGAAACCATCAAAGAGCAAACATTTTCAGGTCTTGGAAACCTAGTGAGGCTCCTCCCGACGGGGACAGTCTTCACGTACCAGTTCTTGAGCCCTGCCTTATCCAACTATGGCAACTGCAACACCTTCAAGTACAAGTTCCCCACCTCCATCCTCGTTGGTCTCTGTGGTCTGGCTTGCTTCTTTTCTACTTTCACCGATAGTTATGTCGGAGATGACAAGAAAACCCACTATGGGATTGTAACGTTGAAGGGTCTTTGGCCCTCAACAGCGTCCAAGAACGTCAACTTGTCGGCCTATAAGCTTCGGTTTGCCGACTTCGTTCATGCCTTCTTTACGGTGTCTGTGTTTGGAGTCATCGTGCTTTTGGATCAAAATACTGTGGGGTGCTTCTATCCGGTGTCGGCTTCCACTGAGAAAACTTTGCTCAAGGTGTTGCCTCCTGTTGTTGGTGTGGCGTCGAGTGTGGTTTTCATGGCTTTTCCTTACAAGCGCCATGGAATCGGATACCCTAAAAGTACTAGTACTACTAGTACTACTGCAACAATATCTCCAACGACAGATCAAGTCTAAAGAATTACGTTCGAGTGTGGTTTTCTTTTACGTACCTTGTTGCCTTGTTTTCGTGTGCATATAATTAAATTCCTATGTTTATAATTAGGGTTGATGGATTCGAACTTTGTTGCATGGCGTCATGGCATGGCCGCCAATTATAACAGCTTGTACGTGAATCTTCTAGAGATCAAATTAAACCCTTTAATTCTTGTGGCTTGTGCGTGGAGAAATACCCTTGAGAAAAACCCAAGGAAATTAATTTGTCTATGGTTATAATGTAATATTTCAGCTTCTTCTTTTTCTTACGTACGTTGTTGTCTAACGTCAATATTCATCATGTAGCTAGTTTCCCTGATCTTTCTAAGGTTAGACATTATATGCAATATGTTTGCTGTCGTGAAGTTGCAACTTGTAATTAGTTTGTCTCTGATACGTACGTACGTACGTTCAATTCATTGGAAGAATACATACATGCATACACGCACGTACGTATTTTCTAATGGGATAAGACTCTCCAACAAAAATAACATAATTTATTAACATTTAAAATTATCTTCTTACCAATTAAATGATCGATGATCTAACTTGTCATGATTTATACACATCATGTAAATCACGTATTTAACAAAAATAATAAGGTGTGGTCTGTTATTTGAATAATCTATTGGCGTAGGATTGTTATGATTTATCTTATATTGTGATCATTTCATCATATCTTATATATATATGGTCCCAATTAGACAAGTACTGGTGAAGATGCACGTGATGATGATTGATCATGTAGCTGTGTCGAGATGATCGATCCTTGAAAATATTTTATCCCACCTCATTTGCATTATCAAAAGAGGACATATATATTGGACAAAATTAATTAGTCAATTTTCAATAAAAGTTAACTCAAAAAAAGTGGTAGGCCGAGCTAATTGTACGTTGTTCCATAGTGGAGGCGCACGTCAGTCAAGACTATTGACGAAGAAAAATTTTTCTCATCAGTCACTATTCACGCATACTTTTATATATACTTGTACACAAATATAGCAACAAAAATAGAACAGAGGAGGGATAAATATCGGATCATGAGTTCATGGAGGTGTCGGCATTGAACTAGTGATCAAAGTGGAGTGGCTCATGGGCTAGCTTCACGTGCAATACCATAATTAGGTGGCACATCCATGAGGTTCACGCGCGCGTTAACATAGATAGGACTTTCAGATGATCCATCAATATCTAGTGGAAATCATGTGGTGTGTGTACGCTGGTGACCGGTAGCTAGACAACTATAGTAAGATCTGATTTGGATATTAAGCTCATCTCAATCATCTCATTTAATTATTATAATTTTTTTAAATTCTCACATAAAATGTAATAAATAATTCAACTTTTTCAAATCTCAAAACAATAATAATATTATAAAAATAATATTCTAACAATATTTTATTCAATTCTCAACTCTCGTCTCATCTCAGCTCGTTTGGATACAGAAACAATCTTATCTCTCATCTCATCATTACAACTTTTCTAAATCTTCACACAAAATATAATAAATAATTCAATTTTTTCAAATCTCAAAACAATAATAATATTACAAAAATAATATTCTAACAAAATTTTATTCAACTCTCAACTTTCATCTCATCTCAACTCGTTTGGATACAGAAACAATCTTATCTCTCATATCATCATTACAACTTTTCTAAATCTCCACACAAAATATAATAAGTAATTCAACATTTTAAAATCCTAAAACAATAATAATATTAAAAAATAATATTCTAACAATATTTTATTAAGCTCATCTAAAACCATCTCAGCTTAACCGCGCCTTAACATATTTTTGAGTAGTTCTAACAAAAATAGAGAATAGAACCATGCATGGAGAAAAGTGGGGGAAAAAAAAAAAAGACAAGTAATGGTCAAGTGTGGCAAATAGGGGTCTTAAAAAAATTTGAAAAACCTATTGACCCAGTCTGTAAGCTGTCTGGTGCGATACCGGTTCTTAAGAACCAAAACAAGTCCTAATCCGTACGGTACTGTCTTTCATATTTTCAAAACCGATTTAAACCAAACCAAACCAAACCAATATATATATTTATAATGTCTTATATTATATTATATATTAAATTACTAATTAATATAACATTAAATTATAATCTTATTATTCAAGTGATCTTATAACATAAAATTAATATAACATATGACATGACATAGAATCAAACTTATAATTTTTAATATAGCATTTAATATAACATATAAGTTTTAATCTTATAATATAAAATTACTATAATATAAAAAATTTAATCTTAAACATAAACATTAATATTAATTTATTAATATAAACTTACTTTTTATCAATGATAAATACATTTTTGGCATAATAAATTATCTAATGTATATATTCTTTTAGTAAATACATTTTTACACATTTGATCATATATATTCATATAAAAAGTCTAGAACTTATATAGATTATAGTTAAATTCAATACTATACCAGTATGTGTTAATTATTATAAAATAATGTACTTATATTATAATATAAATAGACTAATTGTTTAGTATATGTAAATATCATATTATTACTAACATAGATAATCTGTAAAATCGAAAAAATTGGACCGAAACCGAAAAAATCAAAAGTTACAGTTTTGGTAGTGAATGATTAGTCCAATATCGGTTCTTAAATTTTCAAAACCAGTGTATACCAGTTCAGTTATAAAAAAATGTACAAAACCGAATCAAACTAGACCGGGTACACCCATAGTGGTAGAGGAGAAGGTGTAGAGGAGAAGAGGCTTGAAACTCATCCCTCCACCTCAGAGCTAGCCAGCAATGGTTCTCATGAGCCTTAATAAGAACTCTTTTTATGTTTTTGGCTTTAACTCACGATAAGAATTGAGTCTAAAAGGAGATGTCCGGCTAGCCTGTAGATTTAATACTGAAGGATATATATATTGTTAAAGACTTTTCTAAAAAGAATATTCCTATGATTTGCAAAAATGAACAACGAGACTTTAAAATTCTTCAAAAATGAAATCTATGATTTGCTTGCTAAAAATATTATTAGGCACAATAAGTCATCTTGGTCTTGTACCGCTTTCTAAGTTTAGAAAACTGCTGAGATTGAGAGAGAGATTTCTCATCTAGTTATTAATTACAAACCTTTGAACAAGATATTGAAATGAATTAGGTATCTTATTCCCAATAAGAATTACCTGATCTACAGACTTAGTGATGCTTCAATTTTTTCTAAGTTTGATATGAAATCTGATTTATGACGTGCAAATTAGTGAGAGTGAAGAGAGTCTTTCTCCATAGCCACCATTGCTTTCAATGTGGGTAACTTTGTTACTGTACGAATCAACAACAACAATTACCCTCTCCAGCGTAAGCAACTCCTAGCCTTGGCTGAGAGTCAAGATGAGCCAAGATCTAGTCGATCAACTCCTTCGTGAGGACTCTGCCCCTCTACAATTTGATAGCCCTTTTGATGGAGCATCAGGCTCGAGTAAACCTGATCAAACACCAGATTACCTTCAGTGGCCCAAATTTGATGGCTTACTAAGAGGGTGGATCATTGGCCCTCTCTCGAAAGAGGAACTTGTCCTCGTCGTGGGCTTGGACTCCGCCCACCAAGTCTGGGGGGCCCTCAAGGCAGCGTATGCCCATGACTCTCAAGAGTGAGAGTTTCACCTTACTCAACACCCATGACACCCTTTGTTGATCATCTCTAAACCTTCAAGGGCTTTTGCAATAGCTTGGCTTCAATCGGACGGCCAGTTGCTGACAAGATGAAGGTGTTTTCCCTGTTGAACAACCTCTGTGCCCGTTATGAGCCGTTCCATAATCAAAATAATATAGATTTAAAACCTATCATGGTATGCTTCTTACCACAAATTTAATCTTCCATAATCATGTTAGGATAATGATAGATCATATAAAATCATGCTTAGTGCATGCCATAGCTAAATTTCTATTTAAAACATTCAATCATTCAAACCTTCCTTTAATTGACCCGGTTTTGCATTAAGCATCATAACCTTCTCAAAGTTTAGCCAAATTTCGTACCAACTCTTAGAAATAAAACTTGAAATGCTAGCTAAGATCAAAATCATAAAAATTTATAAATTTTGTGGCCTTCCAAGCACTCTAGATTGCCTTACACAAGAACACTCAAGAACTCACCAAAACTCACTTGGTTTGCACTCTTCTGATCTCTAAGAGGGAGAAATGCTCTCAAGGCTCAAGAGAATGCTTGAAACTGTGGTGTGGATGAAATGTGAATGGGAGGAAAATATTTATATGAGGCCAAAGGGTGAGAGGCGTTGGCTTGGGTGCTTGGTGATTGGGTGAAGTGGGAGGTGCTTAAATCTGAAAAATTTTCAGATTTGCTTGCATGAGCTTTGGTCAGCTTGTGCAAGGGGAATAGTGGCCTAAAACAACCATGATTTCATTTCCACAATTGCTACATTGATCATAGAAGGCAGATCTGGTCGTGGGGCATCATATGGGTGGCAAAAAAAGCATCAAACAACCCTTGAAAACCGGTGGATGGAGGTGGTTTTATAGTGGCAGAAAATCAGTTCGGCTTTGGATTTTTTTGGACAGCAAAAATGAGTCAAAATCCTTTATGATGGTCATGGGACTTCTTGGTGATTGGGTGGAGAAGGATGTGGCGTAGGGTGGTGGTGCAAACCATGGCTGGAGACTGGTTCAAGCTTGACTCAATCGGTTACAACACAAACTAAACCAAGGTGCACCCAGTTTGATTCAAGGAATTGGTTTGTGCAAGTAATTTCGTCCAAGGCTCAAACTGACTTTGCAGGGTCTCATGAGATGTTTAAGGACCATATTAACCTTGAGAACAAACCACAAAAATGTTGGGCCCAAGGGCAAAACAGTCTAAGCAGTACAAAGGGCAATGCACAAAACCGATTAAAGCATGGTTTGGGCTTGTTATGCCATTTTTCTTAATGACATGTGGGGTGGTTTAGCTAGGGTATTAATATGGTCTAATCATGGTTTAAGAGAGTATTAATTCAATAAAATTTGAATTAAAAAGTTAAAGAAAAGATTAAGCACAATTAAGCTATAAAGCATGGCTTAAAGTGCACTAACCTCAAGTGTGAAGGTTAATGGCCTTAGCCAATTTTCAAAACTTAATTTGGGTACGTTGAGTATGATTTAGGGTTAAGAAAACCATTGGTATGATGTAATGAAATTTTGGGCTTGAATGGTAAAACGAGCCCAGACATGGTCTTGGGTCATGTGGGCTTAAAAGGGCCAAATGTATAGGCTCATGGTTTAAGGGCTCTTGGGCTTTGAATGAGAGAGCCTTATTTTACAGATGTGTAGGATTAAAAATAAACCTTAAGATCCACTAAATTGGGCTTGAAAATATTTGACTTGACCTAATTGGGCCATAGGTCCATTCTATACCAAGTTTGGCCCAAAGGCCTTAAGCCTTCCTTATAGTTGGGCCATAACTAGTCTCAAACTCCTAAAGGCTTGGTTCAAGATTTTCTTGGGCTTGGCCCATGAATGCTCTGATGTCCTAAAAAACCTCACCAAAATTACTAATAGGTTTACCTCTCCTTAGCTCATTAACACTAAGTACCATGAGTAACGTTAATCCCACTATCAACCTTAATGTAAGTAATTAACCCATAAGTAAGAACCTAATACCTCCATTCTTACTAAGTTAGGCCCAATAGCCTTTTGTCCTTTTCATTGAGCCTATTTTCTAGAGTCCTCCAAGAAAGACTTAAAACTTTATATCTCTCAAGTTGCGCCTATGGTCTTTTTAATATCTAACCTTCTCCCATCGTATCCTTAGTGCATTAGAGACCTAAAGTCTTATGTCCATCAAGTTAGGCCTAGTGTCTATCAAGTTGGGCCTAATGCCTTAGTGTCTCTCTAAGCCTTTATACCCAAAAAGTTTGGGCCCTTAATAAACTAATTTCTTGGGCCTTCCTAAGTCCATCAAGAATTTTACCCAAATTGCATAGCCCATTGTTGTGACAACCATCCAATGTGCCATGTGTCATTCCCTCATGGGCCTCTTGTCTTCTTATCCTCAAAATTAATAAATCACTAAAAGTTCTCCAATCAACCTCCAAGAACTTTATTTTCCTCAAAAATTAATATTACACTAAAATCTTCTAATAATTCTACTAAACCCAAAGAATATGTCCTTTTTGCCAAATCAAATATCCAAAACATTTTTATTCTCAAATAGCTCAACTTCTAATTAACTAGGATTAAGGCTGCTAAGGTTAAGGCCTTAGGGCCTTTTTAGGCGGGGTGTTACATCCTTCCCCCTTTAAAAGAAGATTTCGTCCTCAAATTAGGGGTATGGATATGGATGCATAAAGCATGCAATACTCACATACTATATATACATACCTACTAGAGATTCTATGGTTCCGAACTAGACAAGAGGTCTTCATTGATATCATCCAACAGTTCCTCCTGAGTGTGGTAGCAGAATATATCCTCTTCTGAGTCATAATACATGTCAACTTGTTCTTCTATTTCCCTCCATTGGTCAGTTGATGTGTCTTCGATCTCCGAAGATCCTTCTTCACGGTATCGTATGCAACGAAAATAGAGGTTAGTCACTCTAAGGTATCCGCGGAAGAGATATCTGGATATAGCGATTCTTAGTCTTTGCTTCATCTTCTTTCTCCATGTGGCTTCTTAAACGTTGTGTTTTTGCCAAAGAACCTTCACTAAGGGATATTTTTTTTCCCAAGTTCCTTTGCTTTCCACTCCATAATCTTAACAGAAACTTCCTCAAACGTCAGATTGAGTTGTAATGAAATGTACTTCAGATAGCCAAGGCGAAAATTATGGTGACTAATTCAAAGTCATGGATGGGGTAATTCTGCTCGTGGCTCCTTAGTTGTCGAGAAGCATAAGTGACGACACGTTCATCTTGCATAAGTACGCATCTAATTCTTGATAATCTAAAGGACCTCTCTACGAACGTTTGGTAATAACCTGCTAATCCTAAGAAACTTTGGACCTTGTATACTTTGATAGGATGCTATCAATAGACTACTGCTTTGATCTTACTAGGATTAACCACTACTCCTTTACTCGAAATCTCTTGCCCTAAAACTTTTACTTCCTAACTTCACACTTGTTGAACTTGGAATACAACCTATGCTCCTTCAATCTTTTCCGACATTAAGCTGAGATGTTGCCTATGTTCCTCTATTTGAACCTTCAACTCCTTTAATTCTACCAGAGTAATATGGTATGGTGATCTCCTTGTGGTAGGTTCTAGATCTATTATAGACTCTGTTTTTCTATTAGGGGTAATCCTGGTAAGTCGTCTATGAACCTCAAGAAAATCCTCAACTACAAGTATGCCCTAAATCTCCTTATCGCTACTAGAGTCTTCAACTATCAAAGCTAGATAGGCTACAACAAAGTTAGCCATGCAATTTCTAAAAGCCGAGATCAAAAGGGGAAATAGCCTTTATAGGTTCCTCTTATCCTACCAACTTCAAATGGGTCAAACAAAATCTCTTTCCTTTTGTAGTCTAACTTGGCATGACATTTGGATAACCTGCCCATTCCTAATATCAAGTCAAACCACCAATAGAATGAAGATAATCATATCTGCCTCCATAATCCTTCCATCTAACTTAGAGGGAAAATTCTAAGGACTCAGGTACACTTGACTATACTTTTATCGGGAATCGTAACTACTACTAAGTACTAAACAACTATTTTAAAAACTAATTTCTAAAGAGGGGTACTTAAAGAAAAAAAAAATACTAATGATAATGTATGTTCCCTCATCCTCTGGGATTTCCTCATTGATATCACCAAGGAAGATGGCATAAACGAGGGCTTGAGCAGGTGGCCTCTGATTAGGCCGTTTGTTAGGAATGTTCTTTCCTCCTTGAACATTCTGTGGGCATTCCGAATCATATGCCTTGATTGTCTGCATTGGTAGCACACTCCTAGGCCCATACGACATCCACCACTTTGGTTCTTTCCACATTTCTTGCAGGTGGAGCTATTATAACGCCTTTTCCCTTGTTAGCTCCTTGAATAATGCTCTTCTTAGCATTATTCCTGCCAACTGTGAAGGTAGAAGCCCTCTTTCTCTCGAGGTTGATCTAAACTGTCACACTTTGCTGTTCCACATTATTGCAGCCACATTAACCACTTGACAGTACAACCGCTGATCTCGAAAGTCCTGTCGAGATCTAATAGCCACTTGTTAGCTTTCATGGGTTCCTCGGTTCCCACGAAATTAGGGTATCTATATTGCAGGAACTTCTCATAGAAACACCATCGATTCTCAAATAGCGGGCATTGCTGGCTCTGCCTCAGGATTACTTCCTCTTGCTGCTTCATAGTCTCTGTCATTTGATGAATTGCGTTTGCCAAATCATGTCCTCCTTTGAAATAATGATCCTGATCTCTGTGGGTGTTAGATCCTTCAGCGTTCCTTTCTTGTTTGGCATGTGGCATCTTGTCTTAATCCTTTCGACTCCTACGATGTATGCGTATCAGACCGAGCTTCAACTACAGGATTCAAGCTTATGCAAAACTAATGATTCGAACCTATATTCTGGCATAAGATTCCTAAGGACATGTGGGATTACCCAGAGACGAACTGCTTTGATACCACCGCTGTGACGCTCCCAATCCTCGCTTGAGCTGGAACAGAGACTTAGAGTGTCGGGACATGGAACACACAAGGTTACATACCCCCGTTCATGACAGTTAATATGGAATGCATCCTAGTATGCAACTAGCAGTATGCAATAATCGCAGTGGAAATAAAATGTAAAAGGTGAAAACTATGCCAGAATAACTAAAACATCCGAACTTCATTAGATAATCATCATGCTCAATATACTAAAATAGCATAGACTTATATACAAAGTCATATCGTTATCTTCATGTGATCTAAAGCATAAAGGACTTGGGCTATGAACATCAAAATTAAGTCTAGCTTCCTCTTCAGATCCATCTCCTCTTCAATTATGCGAATCTAGTGCTCCATCAATCTCGTCCTGGTTGATCTCTGACACAACTTCTATAATTTCGAGTGAAATGATAGTGGTCCCATAAAAGGGTGAGATTTACTCAAAATCTCAGTAAGTTAAACAACTAACTGACACAAAGATAAATCAATCATGAAAAATGATAAATATGCAATGCATGAGGTGCAAAAAATCAATATGCATGTCTCCCATCTAGATTCCCCAACATCTTTGAAAAATATGGAGACACGAATTTTTACTCAGTCAGTAATTTTGTCATCATTTTTTAAAAGACATAACTTCTTCATAAAAATTTCATCATAAGCTTTCATCATCATAGACTTGCATTATTATCTTAACTAATAACATATCATGTGGTGATATCACAGTTTCTCACATGCACTATGAGTACCTGCCGGTGACCGTAGTATAACTTACGTTGACACTACATTGTCTATAGACTTGTTCTCAATGCATTGGTAAATATAACATAGCATCATAAAACTCATAATGTATACACCCACCAGTGTTAGGTGTCATAATATATTGACTTCGCTCTGGTGTTCTTTTATAAGAACCCATACAAAACATGTTACTGTTCTTCGTCAACTCAGGAGTTACCACTCCATTATTAAACACTCTAGAGTGGACAGAGGAGTTCTATAAGGATAATTCCCCATTCTGACCTTTGGGGTCATGATAAAATGATTTTCATGCTATGATTTGAAAAATATTTTTCATGACATGTGCGTATATAGTAAATTTCATGCAAAAATTACATATATAAATATAATATGCAAAAATGATAAAAATGTCACATGTCATGTAAGTATACACTCAATGTCTCATATAACATGATAATTTATGCTAAAAATGATAATTGAAGATGAAATGAGAATTCATCAATAATTCATAAATAATCTATCAAGATGTAAGTTACATGCCAACTTACAAACTTCTGGAGAAATTTGAAATTAGCGTTATAGCTGCATAAATCATGAGTATTCCAAATTAGGGTTAATACTCTCATGGAAAGGTTCAAAATCAAAGGCTTCAAAAATTGAGTATTTACAAAAATATCCCTAAACTTTCAAAAATTGCCATCTAAGCCCTAAATTTTCACTAATTGCAAACGAACTCCAAATTTAACCAAATTTCATGAATTTCATATTTTTGGCATTCTAAAACCATCTAGGCCTTGGATTTTCAAAATTCAAAGTAAAACTTTTCCAATTAGTCCCAACCCGTGGTTTGTATCATATGTGTATTTTCAACTATTGATCCCTATAAATATATGAATATGAGATTTTCTTTAATCACTAATGATCACTAACATCTTTAGAGACGTTATTAAGTCTAATTCTTAAGTAATCAAGTTCATCCCAACACTTAATCAAAACTAAGAAATCCTTAATCACCAATATGCTTAAACCGATCCATGCTTGAAGATCAAAACAAGATAGATTTAAAACCTATCATGGCATGCTTCTAACCACAAATTTAACCTTCCATAATCATTTTAGGATAATGATAGACCATATAAAATCATGCTTAGTACATGCCATAGCTAAATTTCTATTTAAAACATTCAATCATTCAAACCTTCCTTTAATTGACCCGGTTTTGCATTAAGCATCATAACCTTCTCAAAACTTAACCAAATTTCGTACCAACTCTTGCAAACAACACTTTAAATGCTAGCTAAGATCAAAAGGAAGAAAACTTACAAATTTTGTAGTCTTCCAAGCACTCTAGACTGCCTTACACAAGAACACTCAAGAACTTACCAAAACTCACTCAGTTTGCACTCTTTTGATCTCTAAGAGGGGGAAATGCTCTCAAGGCTCAAGAGGATACTTGGAGCTGTGGTGTGGATGAAATGAGAAGGGGAGGGAAGTATTTATATGAGGCAAGGGGTGAGATGCGTTGGTTTGGTTGCTTGGTGATTGGGTGAAGTAGGAGGTGCTCAAATCTGGAAAATTTTCAGATTTGCTTACATGAGCTTTGGTCAGCTTGTGCAGGGGGAATATTGGCCTAAAACCACCATAATTTCCTCTTCACAGTTGCTACATTGATCCTAGAAGGTAGGTCTGGTCGTGGGGCATCATTTGGGTGGCATAAAAACCATCAAACAACCCTTAAAAACTGGTGGATGGAGGTGGTTTTGTGGTGGCAGAAAATTAGTTCGGCCTTGGATGTTTTTGGGCAGCAAAAATGAGTCAAAATCCTTCATGATATTCATGGAATTTCTTAGTGATTGGGTGGAGAACGAGGTGGTGTGGGGTGGTGGTGCAAACCATGGCAGGAGGCTGGTTCAAACTTGACTCGATCGGTTACAACACAAACTAAACCAAGGTGCACCCAATTTGGTTCAAGGAATTAGTTTGAGCAAGTAATTTCGTCCAAGGCTCAAACTGACTTTGGGAGAGTCTCATGAGGTGTTTAAGAACCATATTACCCTTGAGGACAAACCACAAAAATGTTGGGTCCAAGGGCAAAACAGTCCAAGCATTACAAGGGGCAATGCACAAAACCGATTAAAGCATGATTTGAGCTTGTTATGCCATTTTTCTTAATGACATGTAGAATGGTTTAGCTAGGGTATTAACATGGTCTAATCATGGTTTAAGGGAGTATTAAGTCAATAAATTTTGAATTAAAAGGTTAAAGAAAAGATTAAGCACAATTAAGCTACAAAGTATGGCTTAAAGTGCACTAACCTCAAGCATGAAGGTTAATGGCCTTAGCCAATTTTCAAAACCTAATTTAGGTATTTTGAGTGTGATTTGGGTTTAAGGTAATCAATGGTATTGTGTATTGGACTTTTGGTCTTGAATGGTGAAATGAGCCAAAACATGGTTTTGGGTCATATGGGCTTAAAATGGCCAAATATATGGGCTCATGGTTTAAGGGTTCTTGGACTTTGAATGAGAGGGCCTCATTTTACAGATTTGTATAGTTAAAAAGAAACCTCAAGATCTACTAAATTGGGCTTGAAAAGATTTGACTTGGCCTAATTGAGACATGGGTCTATTCTATACCAAGTTGGGCCATAACTAGTCTTGAACTCCTAAAGGCTTAGTTCAAAGTTTTCTTGGGCTTGACTCATGAATGCTCTAAAGTTCTAAAAAGTCTCACCAAAATTACTAATAGGCTTACTCTTTAATCCTTAGCTCATTAACACTAAGTACTATGATTAACGCTAATCTCACTATCAACCTTAATGTAAGTAATTAACCCACAATTAAGAGCCTAATACCTCCATTTTTACTAAGTTAGGCCCAATAGCCTTATGTCCTTTTCATTGAGCCTATTTTCTAGAGTCCTCCAAGAAAGGCCTAAAACTTATATGTCCTAAGTTGGGCCTATGGTCTTTTTAACATCTTAACCTTCGCCCATCGTATCCTTAGTGTATTAAAGGCCTAAAGTCTTATGTCCATCAAGTTAGGCCTAGTATCCATCAAGTTGGGCCTAATGCCTTAGTGTCTCTCTAAGCCTTTATACCCAAAAAGCTTGAGCCCTTAATAAATCAATTTCTTAGGCCTTCCTAAGTCCAACAAGAATTTTACCCAAATTGCTTAGCCCATTGTTGTGACAACCATCCAATGTGTCACATGTCATTCCCTTATGGGCCTCTTGACTTCTTATTCTCAAAATTAATAAATCACTAAAAATTCTCCAATCAACCTCCAAGAATTTCATTTTTCTTAAAAATCAATATTACACTAAAATCTTCTAATAATTCTACTAAACTCAAAGTATATATCCTTTTTACCAAATCAAATATCCAAAACGTTCTTATTCTCAAATAGCTCAACTTCTAATTAACTAGGATTAAGGCTACTAAGGCCAGGGCCTAAGGGCATTTTTAGGCGGGGTGTTACATCCCCATAAGCATAACCCAAAGCCACAACCTACTCCCTATGGTTCCTCTGTAGCCACCTCTCCCTCTCTCTATCTCTATAATAATTAACAATATATATGTTTACCATAGAGGATGTTCTTTTTTTCCTTACTTGATCTGACGGTGGTTTATTACTTTGGTGGTGTTTTGTTGTTGATTTTGCTGGTGCAAAGAGGAAAAAAAGATGGGTTTGCTTGATAGTTTTAAGCAGTGTTGAGACTCTAGAAGGATGAATGGTAAAGAAGGAAAAGAAAAAGTGAAGTTATAGTTTTTGTTTTCTTTTGTTGTGGATCCGTTGTTATCGAATGAAAGAATTAGGAGCAACAAAAAAAAAAAAAAAGAAATGGAAGTGTCAGTGCGTATGGAAATGAAAGAGAAGTTCCAAAATGCACTCAAATAGCCTTCAGTTTCTGGCAAGAAGAAAACCAGAGCAAGAAGATGAGAAGCACAATTCACCAAAGAAAGTTTCTGGCCGAAGATGAGAATCACAAATAGAAAATCAGAGGAAGAAGATGAGAAGAGGAGAAGCGAAGCGGGAATCCGAAATGCACTGCACTTGTTTTTTGCTTTTTTTTAATAGCAATTGCCACGTCAGCCTACTACGCAACAACTATACATAGCGGAACTGAACCCAAATATATATAAATGTGATAAAGAGGGTGCACGTGAGATTAGGCAAATTTAAAAGGAAAGAGAACAATTACATGAGTTGAAGAAATGGTACTACTCTGGCGTTATTAACTTATTGGTCTACATGGCGGACCAATTACTTAAGGCCACTTGGAGTAACCTAGCTAGCTAGGGTCCAAATTAACTAACCATTACATTCATAAAATTAGGCCATTTTTAAACTTGGGTCTTCCTTTAGGACCCTAAAAAAGAGAACTGATAAAGATACAAAATGATTATATAAGAATAAATTTACAAATTAACGTGATTTTATGAAATCCATTAGATCTACTTTACAATAAAAATAACCCTACAATCTAACGTATCACATCAAGTTATATTAATTTGTGGTTTACTTTTGTAACTAAAATATTTTTCTTAAAGAAAAGTTATAATTCATTAATATAACCAGGCGGCAGGCAGGCACTTATATCCAAAACTGATCACTAGATCAAAAGAGTTAGGCTTCGTTTGGACGCGAAAGGAGCTCAGTTCAGTTCACTTTGAACTCCATCTGCCATCCAAACACACGGTTGAGTCGAGTTTCATCCGTAAATGTCAGTTAACTCATTTGGTTTACTGTATATAGACATGACTTCTTGACTTTGCAGAGATTCCTGGCCCACTTTAATTTTTTTGGTTGTATCCATTATAACTCCTCCCTCTGTCTCTCCCTCTCTCTTTCCCATCCTTCTTCCCCAACCCATCTTATGTAAATCCCAGACTTCCTGTTCCATTCAAAACCTCTCGGATGCCTCCATAATTGCGCTCCGTTGTGGATGGTAGTTGGAATCGCATAAGGTAGCTTGAAAACTAACAGCAATCGAATCCCAACGTCGTCCCCCATAGTCGACGGGTTGGATGCTAGATGTGTGCAGCCCCTATTTCAAAGGAAGAGGTTCCCAATATCAGCCCCACAGTCGTCTGCAACCCTCATGCTCCAAAAGTTACGGGTTTCCCTTAAAGTGTTGTCCTTCCAGTCTGAACTGCTGCAGCCTCCTAATGAACATCCATTTGGCGTGGTAAATACATAGAATGCATCTCTGCTCTATGCTCCCTGCTCTCAACTTCCTTTGCAATCAACTTATAAATTACTGTAAATCTGTGTGAGCATCTCCTATTTGCTGTATTCCTATATAATTCTCATGTCGAACTCAACTCAAACCACCACCATCTTACTACGGAAGCGAAGCTCCTCGATGGTCAAGCTTCGCAATCAAAGGCTTACCATCAAGAGATCAGTAATCACAGCTCCGAGGATGCGATCTTATCGGGTAAGCAACGATCTGAAACTTTTTATTCGCATTTGACGTACATGCATTTCATAAGAATTTACTCAAACATGTGAAGTGCAATTTAATTAACTTATGAACAATTGGTATGGAGAATCTGAATATAATCTAGCTTTTGATATTCATGCTGGTCTTTCTTCAATTCTACTCGTTTTTAGTTTCTGTTCATGATATTAATCCATGCATTACACCTTAAGTAAGCAAGGCTGTCCCATAGGCACAGTCAGTGCACATAAAGTGGTTGTAAAAGTATCTAATGGCTGCAAGCTGAGAAAAGCCTATTATTCAAGTGATTATCACTGAATCACATTTTTCCCGATTTAAAATTATGTTAATTATGAAGAAATGCTGCTGGATCTTACCGATATCAATGGTTTCTCAATTATATAGAACTTCCCAATCAATTGTTAAGTCATTCTGAAATCCAAATGATTGTAGGGCCCAAGATGTAAGATTTTGGAAGCTGATTCACACAGGCAGAAATATTTTTTAAAATATTTAACTCTATTCTCTGATTAGTAATGAAACATTGACACCACACACTACCAAGCATGCCTGACTATCTATACTTTATATAAATGCAATGCAAACAATATTGGTAATTTTGATTCTTTTCCTAAGAACATATGAGGGTAAAAAGCTACACCAGTAGATACACCTCACTCTCTAGTTTTATGTGAACTCTACTATTCTTCCTTTCAATGAAAAATGTTTCTGATGTGGAAGGGTATTCTGCAGTTGCAGAGACAGAGCACCCTTCTCTATCACATGATATAAATTGACCTTTGGAGGTGCGCAACTGAAATTTTGATTCTGAAACTCTCCATAGCTGTAAGAAAATAAAGGAGTGGAATGAGTTTCTTTCTAGATCAGGAGCACTTCCTTTGTTTCGAAATCCACAAACTAAGTCATAAGGATATGATAAGCTGTTATAAAATCATATGAGGACTATCATGAGCAAGAAAACATTGCCACTTGAGTACAATTGAATTCAAAACTCGATCAATCTACAATCTCTTGACTACATTTTTGTGCTACTCCTGTGAATGGCTATCAATGTAATTTTAATTTCCCATCCCTCAAAATAATGGAAACGCCCATTATTAAATAATAAGAATTAATAATATATCTTTTGGTTAGATTCACCAACTCAAACTATTAATCTCTACAAAACCTGAAATTACTATTGGCATTATTATTAGTAGAAGTACTATTATCGTTATTATTATTTTCATTTTTATTATAATTATTGTCGTTATCATTATTATTAATATATACTTATTGTCATTATTATTTGGATAAGTAATTTACCTCAAACACCACATAGGATATGGTGGTATAGGATTCTCCATAGGATATGGTGGTATATGGTGTTTCATGCCTCCTCCATTTTGAAATCAACTTTTTTATTCTCAAGTAATTCATTGCTTGCTCTGTAGTTCCGATTCTATTGAGAAAACATCAACACTGTCTTTTCTGTTTCCCTTGGATTGCTTGTAACAGGTAATAGGATTATCTCCATTTCATCTACAAAGAAACTCACATAACTGCCAACTTAATTTATAAGACTTTTATAGTCAGTACAGAAATTTCTAAAGAAATAAGTTGCAGGCACCCCAGTCTTTCAGCAGGTAAGAGATCTTGATTTAGAATCTTTGGCCTATCTATATAAATACTTCTTATTCCATCTCGCTTTAGAAATTTATTTTCATTGTCATCTATTTTTTGGGATATTTAATCAATTCTTTAATGATGTTTTAGATAGAATTTTCATTATGTCTATTTTTTATTCAATGTTTGTACATTGAATAGATTTTTTTTTCACTTTTTCGTCTGTTTTCTAAATTTATTCTTATTTCGAGGAAGGGTGGAACAAGGACGGTGGAAATGTATTCTTGGTTTGAATTTGTGGTATTTTGGAAAATTTCATTTGTAGATTCACGTGGACCTTTTTTCAACATTTCACTCATGATTTTATTTTGAACTCTCCTGATTGACATTATTATTAATGCATCAACTATCTATATTAGGCATGATTGATTCTTGAATATTTTGTTTGTGCTTCTCCTATGCTTAAATTGCAGTATTCTAGTACTTGATTATATTCCCTCTGCTCCTCCTTGAGGGAATTCCCAATTGTTGAATATGCGCTACCCAAGTCAAGTCATTGAAAATAAATAAATACTGGCATCTCATCCACAGGGGTAGTGCATTTGAAAAACCATACTTTGAACTTGTCTTATTTATCATAAACACCTTTGGGCAAATTTTTATCCTTATTATATATATGCTGGTTTCTATTACCAAACTTTTACTTTTCTTTCTTGGTTTTGTTTTTCTTGTTTTGGAGATGATAATAAGGGAGAAAGCCATCAATTATTTAATGAAGGAGAAAGCCATTAATTTTTTTCATCCATCTAAAATGTGACAGATCTTTGGATGTACATGAAGGACAAGAAAAGTTAAGGCTAATGTTTGTTATGGATTTTTTATAACATTTTTCCAAAGTTCACTTAAAATGGACTTAAAAACCCATGACTGCAAATTAGTTGTAATTTTGTGCTTCTTGATTCTAATTGCTATGTATGACTTGCAGCCATATTTTCTACGCTCATCCGACAGCTCCTTGTATAAGGTATTAAAACATTATCAAGACAAATACATTCTAACTTCATCTTACTCGTATATAAGTCTCGATTTCTTGTATGATATATTACATGCATTTGACTTATAACACTAAAATAGCATTGCTTTGCATTTAATATAGTGAAATTTAAATGTTTTGGACTTAATGCATGTACCATGTATATGATGCATAGCAATACGTAATAATATGGATTTAAGTGCATTGTCTATTGTTTACATTGTCTATTTTTTGTATTTGTCATTATTGGCCATTAGCAGCATACCATGGATGACGTGGAGGTTGTACGTGATCATAAGCTGTGGTATAGTGGGTTGGAGGAGATGCTGGTTGACATTTTGTACCAAAAAATATTAGAGGGTAAATTGGTGGAGTCCAGAATTACAAACGCTGACACAATCTGAATTGCCACACACCTGAATCAACTTGGTATTAGGCAAGTTGATTCATCACAAGTGATGGGGAAAATCGCCTGTCTTAAGACACAACGCGAATTTACATATTTAATGGGCCAAACGAGCATGGGTTGGAAGCCCATCACAAAAACTGTTATTGGTACGAAAGAACTTGGGCAAACGCGATCCGGGTAAGCTTCATCTTCTTTTGGCTTAACCTTCCTGTATTTTAAATTTATTACATTTTCTTTATATAATTTATGGTCAATTATATGAAGTAGGGACGCAGCCGGACCATCCATCTCACCAGTGCTTAGTGATGCCATACAGACATTTGCTGCCACTTCTAAACAACAGGCCAATTTGGATGCAAAAATGTTTGAACTATGTAGTTCGAAGAGCAGTAGAGGCGAGGGTTCAAATAGTGCCTCAGATGCAGGCTATAACAGTGTTGCAGAGTGTATGAAGTTTTTGTAGGACATCACTCCTCCCCTACCTATGGACGTTTATCTTCATGCAGTAAAAGCATTTATGGATCCTCATGTCCAAACTATCTTCCAGAACATGACCCCAGCATTGAGATTAGAGTTGGTCTGGTCGCTACGCTGACCACACATATCGGCCTTGCTATGTTTTTTAAAATGCCACTTTATTTTATGTATAACTTTATTAAATGGTGAATGATTTCTAACTATCTTATTTCGTGTGGGCTAATTTAACGTTCAAACATAAACTTGGTTTTAGATAAAAGTACTTGCCTAGTTCCTACTCTATATATGAATTTTTTTTTATTCTTTGGATGACAAATTTATATGTAATGTGTAATATTTAATACTTGTGAGAACATCATTTTTTAAAGTGCAGCATGGGCAATGATAGCTAGTGGAATGATGAGGTAAACATCACGGATAACGAGGAGGGCTCTAGTAGTAACATGTCAAGTACATTAGACGAAAATAGATGGAAGGAATGAGACACATGGAGAAGCCGTAACGATGGTACAAACAAAGTGGTTCTTCTTTTGAGCCTGATGATGGAAGAGCAGCAATCCCGTCCCAATGTCGTAAACCCATCACAAAAACTGTTATTAGTACGAAAGAATTTGGGCAAACGCGATCCGGGTAAGCTTCATCTTCTTTTGGCTTAACTTTCCTGTATTTTAAATTTATTACATTTTCTTTATATAATTTGTGGTCAATTATATGAAGCAGGGACGCAGCCGGACCATCCATCTCACCATTGCTTAGTGATTCCATACAGACATTTGCTGCCACTTTTAAACAACAGGCCGATTTGGATGCAAAAATGTTTGAACTATGTAGTTCGAAGCGCAGTAGAGGCGAGGGTTCAAATAGTGCCTCGGATGCAGGCTATAACAGTGTTGCAGAGTGTATGAAGTTTTTGTAGGACATCACCCCTCCCCTACCTATGGACGTTTATCTTCATGCAGTAAAAGCGTTTATGGATCCTCATGTCCTAACTATCCTCCAGAACATGACCCCAGTATTGAGATTAGAGTGGGTCTGGTCGCTAAGCTGACCACACATATCGGCCTTGCTATGTTTTTTTAAAATACCACTTTATTTCATGTATAACTTTATTAGATGGTGAATGATTTCTAACTATCTTATTTCGTGTGGGCTAATTTAACGTTCAAACATAAACTTGGTTTTAAATAAAAGTACTTGCCTAGTTCCTACTCTATATATGAATTTTTTTTATTCTTTGGACGACAAATTTATATGCAATGTGTAATGTTTAATACTTGTGCGAACATCATTTTTTAAAGTGCAGCATGGACAATGATAGCTAGTGGAATGATGAGGTAAACATCACGGATAACGAGGAGGGCTCTAGTAGTAACATGTCAAGTACATTTGACGAAAATAGATGGAAGGAATGAGACGCATGGAGAAGCCGTAACGATGGTACAAACAAAGTGGTTCTTCTTTTGAGCCTGATGATGGAAGAGCAGCAGTCCCGTCCCAACGTCGTATGCCCAGGCCATAACATAACATTGGCTTGCGTGGTTATCAATACATCATCGCAGTCTTAAATGGACATCCTGACACCTATTACGAGATGTTCCAAATGAAGGTATATGCATTCTAGGCCTTATGCGATCGTTTGCATAGATATGTTTGCTTGCATGATTCGATACGAGGTGTCACGGTTGAGGAAGCCTTAGGAATATTTTACTACACTGTCGGACATGGTGTCGTTCAACGAAATGCAACTAACAAATATTTAAAAAGAGAGATAATTATATTTAAACAATACTCAGATTTCACGTTATTTTTGACATGTACGAATCACAATATTCTAAAAAGGACTAACAAATATTCCAACGTATGTACTTGATACTAAATACACATCCTTCACCTTTATTTTATATATATATATATATATTTATATATATATGAAAAAATCTGCTCAACTTCTTACTATTCACACAACTTTCACATACTACATTTTTTTTAATTTTTTTTATCAAATATTTAATATATGAATAATTAATAGAAGAATTGAATTAGTTTTAAAAAATAAACTCAAAAAAAATTAAATATTAAAAAATTAAAAAAAATATAGAGTGTAGAGGTTGGAGAGGTTGTGAGATTGGGAGGGGCATTGTAATCTCCGTCTTGATCTTGATTCGAGGAAAAGTTGAAGCCATATCAAAAGTTTATACTCCAAAATAATCACTTCTAGTCATTAATATTACAGTCCATGTCCAAATGTATATATAGCAAGCGCTGCAAAGAATCAATTGGAAACTTTGACATGCACTTTACGCATATTTATCATATAATTCATTAATTATTTTTATCATCCTTCTGATCCCATGCAATATTTAACGTGGAATTAATTAATTTACTAATATTAATGCTGCCATGCATGCATGTAATTGCAATTCATGTCCATGCATGCATGCTTCTAATTACACTCTCCTTAAACCTACATATATATATATTATATATATTTATATATATATATATTTATTTATGCAGCTGTCGATCGAACTATTGGCATGATCTGACTCATCTATGATCACTGACTTCTTATCCGAGTGGTGAATTACAGTACCACTACTTCTTCACAAATCAATTAACACGTACGCGTCCATATCCCTTCTTTGAGCATTCTTTGCAATAAAAAATCTAAATGGGAACTAATTATTAATTTGCTACTTAATTTAAACTAATTATGTTACACATAGTCATGACAAGTTTGTATTATATATATATGATTACTTTTGTAATTAACCTTGACAAGAAATATTATGGGCTTCCTCACACGTTTAATCAGGTATTTTTCAATCAAGATTAGTCAAAACTAACTGGTCTCTGAGAGTTTAGAACGGTAGAAATTGAATCCTCACGAAATGCTAAAATTAGCTTGTACTTGGGATGAAAGTGAAACCCTGCATGCACCTAACATACAATAGGGGAATTCTCTGCATTATGGGAGCTAGCTGCTAGCTTGCAACTAGCAACGAATTACTTCGTCATGGCTATTTATAGAGCCCCATGTACAGAGAGCTGGCTTGCTTGTACGTAAATCATCCCTAAGAATAATCCCACCAAAAAATTACACTCATATCGATATCCTTGGGTGCATCCAAGTCTAAGGAAAGCTCCAGCTAGAAAACCATTAAAGAGCAAACATTTTCAAGTCTTGGAAACCTAGTGAGGCTCCTCTCGATGGGGACAGTCTTCACGTACCAGTTCTTCAGCCCTACCTTATCCAACTATGGCAACTGCGACACCTTTAAGTACAAGTTCCCCACCTCCATCCTCATTGGTCTCTGTGGTCTGGCTTGCTTCTTTTCTACT
Source organism: Pterocarya stenoptera (assembly GCA_003123785.1). Lineage (NCBI taxonomy): Eukaryota > Viridiplantae > Streptophyta > Magnoliopsida > Fagales > Juglandaceae > Pterocarya > Pterocarya stenoptera. Next base: position 64,662 of record QEOT01124248.1, on the reverse strand, counting down.
TTCACCGACAGTTATGTCTAAGATGACAAGAAAACCCACTATGGGATTGCAACGTTGAAGGGTCTTTGTGTTAGGGTTGGCACCACCTTGGTGTTAGGATTAGGGTTTGGATGGAAGATAGGTTTAGAGTTTGGAAGAAGGTGATAGGCAGCTAGGGTTAGCCGAATTGGGGTTGTTGAGAGATTTTAGGAAAGTTTCCTAAAATTTTGGAATTCAAATTAAGATAGTGATGGCCGGCCAAGGGTTTTGGTATGGTCAACTAGGGTTTCCAAGTATGGAAACACTAATATGGAAAATGGAGTGGGCGACAAAGACAAATTCAAATAAGGCAAGTGTTGGCCGAAATTTGAATTTGAATCAACAAGGTAAGAGGGTTTCGACTATGGTAAGTATGGGATGGATGAAGGGTATTTTGGGGTAGTGGCCGAATATGGTACGTAGGGAAAACAAGGGTTGGTCGAAATTATGAGTGGAGAAAAGATCAAAGGGATGAATGGAAATTCTTGTTGGCCAAAACTCACAAGAACAATGATGAACAAAGTATGAACAATGCTCATAAGATGACAAGCTCAATGGAAAGATAATGGAAGACAAGATAATGAATGGAAAATACTCATAACATTGATAACTTGAATCATACTTATTCACGAATTGAAAAGTGTGATTCTCTCCTTAGGGATTCACGAATTGCACCCCAAAGAGCCCAAGTACTAAGCACCGATGGTGATCTCAAGAACAAAGTCGTCCACAAAGGAAAGTTGTCAAAAGATGTAAATGAAATGACTAATGGTCCTATATATAAGGATTACAAAGTGGAAACCCCCAAAATGTCCCTTAGCAAATAATTAATTAAAAACAAATAATAAAAGCAATAACATAGGTGGCCAGGGTCAAGATGGTCCATGGCATGCATTGGCCCGTGGATTGGCTAGGTTGGTGCATGGTCCTCGGCTTGTGCAGTCTGGCATGGTTGGTGGGCAAGGCATGGCTTGCTGGTGGTCATGGCATGGTGCCATGCAAGGCCTGCTGGTGGTCAAGGCAATGAGCCATGCGTGCATGCTTCATGGATTAGGAAGGTGGCCTGGGGGTTGAGGCTGTAGGGCATGGGCTGGGGCCATGCGCTGGATGGCATGCCACTGGCCTACTCCACAAGGCACGGGCTGGAGCCGTGCTCTGGATGGCATGCCACTAACCTCGCTAGCGTGTGGCATGGGAGCCATGCGGCTGGGCGTTGTAGGCATGGACACACGCATGGGTGTGCGAAGGGGCTTAGGGAGCATGGGCATATGCCTGGGGGGCGTGCCCCAGGTGGGCGTACGCATGGGCGCTGTGCGACACCTGGGTTTGCGCATGGCCATGCGGCCTGTGGGCGTGGGCTGGGCGTGCACGGCCACTAACCTTGCTAGGCCAATGGCCTGGTGCGCACATGGACGTGCACGTGGCTTGTATGTTGGGTGCCCCGTGCGTGTCAAGGCACGGGCCAAGAAATGCATGTAGCCAGTCTATGGGCATGCTAGGCGCCCCTTGTGTGACAAGATACTGGCCAAGGCATGCTCATGGCATGGTCAAGGGGCATGTTCTCGACATGGCTAGGACATGTACGGTAACTTTAGAGGTAATTTTACGTAGGGGTCTAACAATCCCCCTCTCTTTAAGACTATCCTTGCGCTCAACGATAAATTCAGGAAATTGCTCTCTTATATCATAATAATCTTCCCAAGTAGCCTCTTCTTTTGGTGCTTTACCCCATCTAATCAAAACTTGCCACACATCTTGTCTTTTCCTCCCCTTGAAATATCCCTATAATTAAGAGTTTCTTTTGGTTGTAATAGCATATGCCCTTCTTCATCCAACTTGGGTAGCTCTTCCACAATAAGACTAGGGTCACCAACTCTCTTTTTAAGCACGGTTACATGAAACACCAGGTGTAGTTTAGAGGTCGGAGGGAGTTCCAACCTATATGCTACTTCACCCAACCTCTCAAGCACTTTAAAAGGGCCATAGTACCTTTTGGCCAATTTCAAGTTAAACTTCTTTCTCAATGTCATTTGGTCCAAAGGTTGTAGCTTTAGGTACACATAATTTCCCACTTCAAAGGCAACAACTTTCCTCCCTTCATCATAGTACCTCTTCATTCTTTATTGAGATCTATCAAGCTCCATTTTTACCTTCACTAGGATTTCATCCCTAGTAACCAACTCATCCTCAACTTCATTATTCTTTGCCGTACCCCTCGTATAGTTCATTAATGTTAATGGTGCTCTTCTATAGACAACTTCAAAAGGGCTTCGTTGTATGGAGGCATGAATGGTGGTATTATACCAATATTCGGCCCAAGTTAGATAATCACCCCATCTCTTTTGATCCTCATGATAAAAGCATCTCAAGTATTGCTCAAGTGTTCTATTAACCACTTCTGTTTGCCCATCGGTTTGTGGGTGATATGATGAACTAGCCTTCAACTTGCTCCCTTGGAGCTCAAACATCTCCTTCCAAAAGGTGTTCATAAACACCCTATCTCTATCCGTGACTATACTCTTGGAAAACCCATGAAGCTTCACAACATTACCAATGAAGGCCTTGGCTACACTCTTGGCCGTGTATGGATGAATAAGCGAGATGAAATGGCCATACTTGCTCAATCTATCAACCACCACAAGTATCACCTCAAAACTACTACTAATAGGAAGCCCCTAAACAAAGTCCATGCTTAAGTCCTCCCAAATTAAATTAGGAATAGGGAGTGGTTGCAAAAGCCCGGATGGGGGTCTTGTATCATATTTGACCTTTTGACATGTGTCACATTCGGCTACAAGGGTCTTCACGGTTTTTTTTATCCCTTCCCAATAGAAGAAGTGCTTCACTCTAATGTAGGTTCTCAACCAACCCCAATGGCCCCCTTCTTTGTTATTGTGAAAGTGGTCTAGGATCTCTTTCCTCAAATTAGGTACATTCGGCACATATACATGATCCTTGTAGTAGATTAACCCATCCCTCACCTTGAAGCCAACCACTCCATCACCTTGGGCTTCCAAAAACTCAACAATCTCTATGGCTCTAGCATCAATCTTGGTAGCTTCTTGGATTTTATCCCAAATCATCCATTCAGCCCCACTCAAGGCCAACATGGTAGACTCTTCTTCTTCATGCACTAGCCACAAGGTCGAACTTCCTTCTTTTCTACTCAAAGCATCCGCCACTTTGTTCTCCTTACTTGGTTGGTAAATGATGTCATATTCAACGCCAAGCAACTTCACAAAAAGCTTTTATTGCTCCGAAGTAACAATCTTTTGTTGTAACATATGCCTCAATGCTTGTTGATCGGTTATGATGGTAAATTTGTGACCCAATAAGTAAGGTCGCCACATTTTAACCGCATGGACAACTGCAAGTATTTCCCTAGTATAAGTACTCCATGCCTTCTACATAGCGTCGAGAGCTTTGGAGATAAAAGCCAAAGGCCTCTTGTCTTGGACCAAAACCGCCCCAATACCCTCACCACTAGCATCAATGTAGACTTCAAATGGTCCCTCAAAGTTTGGCAAAGCCAACACGGGTGTCTTGGTCATAGCCCTTTTCAATTCCTCAAAGGCATCTCTTGCCTCTTGGTTCTATTGAAAGTTGTCCTTCTTCAACATGGATATGAGTAGCTTAGCAATAAGCCCATAATTTTTAACAAACTGCCTATAGTAGCCGATCAACCCCAAAAATCCCCTTAGGGCCGAAACATTCTTAGGTAGTGGCCAATCAACCATGGCCTCAATCTTCCTTTGATCCACTTTCACCCTCTCTCCGGAGATAAAGTGACCAAGGTACTCCAATTCTTCTTCCATAAAGGCACATTTAGAAGCCTTTATAAAGCAATAATACTCTTCCAAAATCTTCATAACAATTCTCAAGTGGTTCTTGTGCTCTTCAATAGTCTTGGAGTACACCAAGATGTCATCAAATAATACTAGCACAAACTTCCTCAAATGTGGCTTGAAAATAGTATTCATTGCAGCTTGGAAAGTGGAGGGAGCGTTACACAAGCCAAACGACATCACAAGGTACTCAAAGTGCCTGGATTGGGTTCTAAAAGCAGTCTTGTGTACATCTTTTTCCTTCATTCTTATTTGGTGGTAGTCCGCTCTCAAGTCAAGCTTAGAAAAGATTCTTGCCCCATGGAGTTCATCTAACATCTCATCCACTGTGGGAATAGGGAATCTATCCTTCACCGTGGCTTCATTCAAAGCCCTATAGTCGGTGCAAAACCTCCATGTCCCATCTTTCTTCCTCACAAGCAACACCGCGGAAGAAAATGGACTAGTACTTGACCTTATCAAGCCATTCTTCAACATGTCATTCACTTGTCTCTCTATCTCCCCTTTTTGGAAATGGGCATAACGGTATGGTGGAACATTTACCGGTCTCTTCTCATCAACAAGTACAATTTGGTGATCAAAGAGCCTAGAAGGTGGCAATGTAGTAGGCACCTCTAGAACTCCTTTGTGGTCCTCCAAGACCTCTCTTAATTTTTTGGGCAGCCCCTCTAATTCATCCTTGGGACCATCTTTGTCAAGCTTCTCAACATTGCACAAGTAGTCTTCATCGGCTACCACGATAGCAAAACAATGGGCACCTCCCTTGCACAACTTCTCAAACATCATGGCCTCACAAGATTTTACTTCTTTTGAGGTCAAGGCTTTCCAAACTCTCTTCTTTGACCCCAGTTTGAATTCCATGGTCATGTTGTGCTAGTCATGAATAACTCTTCCAAGGCCCTTGAGCCAAGCATTGCCCAATACCACATCAAGATCAACTAGTGCCAACACATGGAGGTCAGCCACAATTCTCACCCCTTGAATGGTCATCTTCACTTCTTTAACAAACCCTCACATCTAAGCTTGTTCCCATTTGCTACCTTCACTTCAAAGGGCTCTATAGTGCACGGCTTCAACCCAATTTTGTTAACAATATTGGCATTGATGAAATTGTGTGTGGATCCACTATCCACCAAGAGAGTCACTTCAAACTTTCCCACCCATGCCATCACTCTCATGGATGTGGGCCTTTGTACACCCGAAATAGCATTCAAGGACAATTCGGCCTCCTCTAGTGATTCACTAGATTCGGCTTCAACATGCTCTGGTTCTTCACTAGTTGATCCTTCATGATCTTCTTTCTCTTCTTCACTTGTACACATATGCTTGACCAACCTTACACTTATATTCTTTGCTCCACTTGTCACCACACTTGAAGCAAAGTCCATTCTTAATCCTCTCTTAAACTTCTTCTCTAGATAACTTTTTTACTTCATATGGATTTGGTTTTGATGCACTCCCTACTTCCTCCTTGCCTTTCCAAGGAGCTTTGGTTTGCAAAGGTTTGGAGAATTTGCTCCCCATGTCCTTGGAATGACGCTTCTCAATGTGAGTGCTCTCCTCCAAAATCTTGGCCATCCTCATAACTTCTTGAAACCTTGTTGGTTGTTTCAATTTAGTTTCCTTGGCTAGCCATGGTTTCAAACCATCCACAAAGGTGCCAATTAGTGCCTCTTCGGACCAACCCCTCACCAAGGTTTGGAGTTGCCGAAACTCATCAATAAAGTGGTGTACATTCCCCTCTTGTTTTAGCTTGGCAAGTTGCCCATGATAGTTAACAATAGGTGAAGGCCCGAATTGTATTAAAAACTCCTTCTCAAAGGCCGTCCACCCTAGGCATTTCCTCTCCTTTTCATATTGATCACGTAACCAATGCCACCACTTACTTGCCCTTCCTTCAAGATGGAAGCAAGCCGTTGACACTCTTTCTTCTCTTGGGACTTCATAAACACGAAAGTAGTGGTCTACCTTTTCCAACCACTCATAAGGATCCCCCCCATTGAAGTTAGGGAAATCCACCTTTGGCCTCCTTGGTCGGTCATTAGGCCGATTTCCTCTTCTCTCTTCATAGTGATCTTCATCATCTCTTCTATGTCTATGGCCTCTTTCTCTATCACGGTTGTAGTGTCTTTCATTAGCATAGTCATCATGACCATTCAGCCCTCCATGGCCAAACTCATACTCAGCCTCATGGTGTTCCTCATATCTTGGCACTTCAAACCTCACATCTTGAGGTTCTCTCAAAATACTTGGACTTCTAGAGTGATGTTCCTCCTCTCGTATCCATCTTTCCACAGCCACATGATCGTTCTCAACACGATCTCCTCTCCTATATTCGGCCCTTGATGGTTCATGCATGGAGCCCGTCACACTTGTCTCGGCTCCATCAACAAAGGCCTCATGCCTTTGTCCATTCGGACTAGGTGGGTTACCTTGGCCATTGTGTTCGGCCAACCTCCTCTCAAGCCTCTCAAGACTTGCAGTATTGTCACGTCTCATGGCATCTATGGCACGCCTATCCTCTTCGGTCTCTCGAGCATTGGCATTCAGGCCATTCTTAGTTCGGCCTTGGTTGGACCCACCTTACTCCTCGGCTTCAATCTCTCCTCGATTCATGCTCTTGAACTTGCACCTATCTGCAACTATCTAATTATCTATCACTTGCAACTGAGCTCGCAAACAGAGCTTGCACACAAAACTTGGGCAACACTTCGGTTGGTAGAGCTTGATCACGGCTCAAAGGTCCAACCTTGGGTCCCTCACCTTTAAGGATGGTCGACCTCTCTTGCACAAGGTTCCAACCATGGATCCCCCACCTTCAAGGGTGGTTGATCCCTTCAAGAACACTACTCCATCCTCTACCTCAACCCCCGAAACTCTGTATATTTCCAATCAAGAATAAAAATAAATGGGATCCAACGAGGGACTCCCCCAACCAATTCACAAAGTTTTGGATTGACGTTTACCTCTTGGAGAAGTGAGAACTTCTCAAAAACACCAACAAGAATCCTCTCAACAAAAGCACCAATTAATGTTAGGGACCTCGATCAAGTCCCTAAACACTAAGTTCTCCACGCCTAAGTCCTCCTTGGGTTGAACGAATCTCAAGTCCTCTCTTGCTTGGGTGTGGCGCAACAATGGTGAAGATGGCAATTTTGGTATGGTGAGGTTAAGTGTTTAGGATGATTTGGTGTATGGGAATGATGGAAAAGTGATGAAGTGCAAAGGCTCCAATGCATGCAAGAGGTGCACGGCTAAGTTGGAAGCACTAGGGTTGGAGCCACCTAGGTGTTGGGATTAGGGTTTGGATAGAAGATAGGTTTAGGGTTTGGAAGAGGGTGATGGACGGCTAGGGTTGGCCGAATTGGGGTTGTTGAGAGATTTTAGGAAAGTTTCCTAAAATCTTGAGATTCAAATTGGGATAGTGATGGCCGGCCAAGGGTTTTGGTATGGTCAACTAGAGTTTTCAAGTATGGAAACACTAATATGGAAAGTGGAATGGACGGCTAAGACAAATTTAAATAAAGTAAGTGTTGGCCGAAATTTGAATTTGAATCAATAAGGTAAGAGGGTTTCTGCTATGGTAAGAATGAACAATTTACAAAGTATGATGAACTCACAAGAACAATGATGAACAAAGTATGAACAATGCACATAAGATGACAAGTTCAATGGAAAGATAATGGAAGACAAGATAATGAATGGAAAATACTCATAAGATTGATAACTTAAATCACACTTATTCACAAATTGCAAAGTGTGATTCTCTCCTTAGGGATTCACGAATTGTACCCCAAAGAGCCCAAGTGCTAATCACCGATGGTGATCTCAAGAACAAAGTCGTCCACAAAGGAAAATTGTCAAAAGATGTAAATGAAATGACTAAGGGTTCTATATATAAGGATTACAATGTGGAAACCCCCAAAAGATCATTTGGCAAATAATTAATTAAAAATAAATAATAAAAGCAATAACATAGGTGGCCAAGGCCAAGATGGTCCATGGCATGCATTGGCCCATGGGTGGGCTAGGTTGGTGCATGGTCCTCGGCTGGTGCAGTCTGGTCCTTAGTTGGTGGGCACAACATGGCTTGCTGGTGGTTATGACATGGTGTCATGCAAAGGCCTGTTGGTGCGCATGGCATGAAGCCATGCAAGGCCTGTTGGTGGTCAAGGCAATGAGCCATGCGTGCGTGCTGCATGGCCCATGCAAGTGGCCCGGGCATTGGCTTCGCATGGCCCAGGTAGGTGGCTCGGGTGTTAAGGCTGTAGGGCATGGGCTGGGGCTATGCGCTGGTTGGCATGCCTAGTGGGCATGCCACTGGCCTGCTCTGAAAGGCACAGGCTGGAGCTGTGCGCTGGATGACATGCCACTAACCTCTCTGGCGTGCGGCATGGGGGCCATGGGCATGCGCAGGGGCACAGGGGGCATGGGCGTGCTGGCATGCATGCGCATGGGCACTGTGCGATGCTTGGGCATGCACATGGCCGTGCGGCCTATGGGCTTGCGGAGGGCCACGCGGCGCCTGGGCATGCGCATGGGTGTGCGCAGGGCTGCGCACGGCCACTAACCTTGCTGGGCCTGTGGCCTGGAGCACGCATAGGCGTGCGCATGGCCTACATGCTGGGCGCCCCGTCTTGTCAAGGCAAGGGCCAAGGCAGGCATGTGGCCGATCCATGGGCATGCTGGGCGCCCCATGTGTGACAAGACACGGGCCAAGGCATGCTCGTGACATGGTCAAAGGGCATGTCCCTAACATGGCTAGGACATGTGCGGCAATTTTACAGGCAATTTTGCATGGGGATCTAACACTTTGGCCCTCAACGGCGTCCAAGAACGTCGACTGGTCGGCCTATAAGCTTCGGTTTGCCGACTTCGTTCATGCCTTCTTTACAGTGTCTGTGTTTGGAGTTGTCTTGCTTTTGGATCAAAATATTGTGGGGTGCTTTTATCCGGTGTCAGCTTCCACTGAGAAAACTTTGCTCAAGGTGTTGCCTCCTATTGTTGGTGTGGTGTCGAGTGTGGTTTTCATGGCTAATTTTTCCTTACAAGCGCCATGAGATCGGATACCCTAAAAGTACTAGTACTACTAGTACTACTGGTACTACTGCAGCAGTATCCTCAACGATAGATCAAGTCTAAAGAATTACGTTCGAGTGTGGTTTTCTTTTATGTACCTTGGTGCCTTGTTTTCGTGTGCGTATAATTAAATTCCCATGTTTATATAATTAGGTTGGACGGATTCGAACTTTGTTGCATGGCGTCAGGCCGCCAATTGTAACAGCTTGTACGTGAACGTGAATCTTCTAGAGATCAAATTAAACCCTTTAATTCTTGTGGTTTGTACATGGAGAAATACCCATGAGAAAAACCCAAGGAAATTAATTTGTTTATGGTTATAATGTAATATTTCAGCTTCTTCTTTTTCTTACGTACGTTTTTGTCTAACGTCAATATTCATGTAGTAGCTAGTTTCCCTGATCTTTCTAAGGTTAGACATTATATGCATGTTTTCTGGCGTCTCTTAGTTTGTCTCTTATACGTACGTACATTCAATTCATGGGAAGAATACATACATGCATACACGCACGTACGTATTTTCTAATGGGGAAGATGATGGCCGGTGTTACGTACCAATGATATAACACAATTTAATAACATGATTTAAAATAATTAGAATAATTCAAGATATCGTACCAATTAAATAATGATCTAACTTCCATCATGTCTTTTATATATATATATATGGTCCCAATTAGATAAGTACTACTGGTGATCACCAGTAGTACATGTCGAGATGATCGATCCTTGAAAATATTGTTTTATCCCACCTCATTTGCATTACCAAAAAAAGGACATTTCTATGACAAAATTAATTAGTCAAATTTCAATAAAAGTGAACTCAAAAAAAGTGGTAGGACTATTTCTATGCTAGTTGTATGTTGGTCAGCGTTATTGACGAAGAAAAATTCTTTTTATCAATCACTATTCAGCATGCTTTTATATATACTCGTACACAAATATAGCAACCAGAAAGAAAAATAGAAAAGAGGAGGGATAAATATCGGATCATCATGAGATCATGGAGGTGTCGGCATTGAACTAGTGATCAAAGTGGAGTGGCTCATGGGCTAGCTTCACGTGCAATACCATAATTAAGTGGCACATCCATGAGGTTCACGCGCGCGTTAACATAGATAGGACTTTTAGATGATCCATCAATATCTAGTGGAAATCATGTGGTGTGTGTAAGCTGGTGACCGGTAGCTAGACAACTATAGTAAGATCTGATTTGGATATTAAGCTCATCTCAATCATCTCATCTAATTATTATAATTTTTTTAAATTCTCACATAAAATGTAATAAATAATTCAACTTTTTCAAATCTCAAAACAATAATAATATTATAAAAATAATATTCTAACAATATTTTATTCAATTATCAACTCTCGTCTCATCTCAGCTCGTTTGGACACAGAAACAATTTTATGTCATTTCATCATTACAACTTTTCTAAATCTCCACACAAAATATAATGAATAATTCAACCTTTTTAAATCACAAAATAAAAATAATATTCTAACAATATTTTATTCAGATCATCTAAAACCATCTCATCTCACTATCCTAATGCACACTATCCAAACTGCACCTTAATATATATTTGAGTAGTTCTAACAAGAATAGAGAATAGAACCCATGCATGGAGAAAAGAGGAAAACTACAAAAAAGACTAGTAATGGTCAAGTGTGGCAAATAGGGGTCTAAAAAAAATTTGAAATAGTAGAAAGAAATATAATATTAACCAAGAAGGTTACAATATAATATATCTAGAAAGAAATTTGCAAGATTAAACAATTCCTAATGTTCCAAAAAATCAAATATACAAGTATTCTTCTTTTTCTTCTAAATTATCATTTCTTACTAATTATACAATTAAAACAGTAGAAAAAACTATTAGCTTAAATAATGATTATGAATCGTTACAATTATTAACAAGAGAAGCTATCAAGCATCATAAAGAATAGAAATACTCTTTCATACATATTGGATTAGTACAAGTTGCTATAAAACCACTCACTAAAAATGGATTAAACACCTCAGTATTACTTTGTCTAAAAGATGGAAGACACTATAATTTTCATGATTCATTACTTGGCATGGTAGAATCTAGTTTATTCCAAGGTCCAGTTTATTTTAATTGTTATCCAAATTATTCTCTTTCATTATTTGATACTAATATATTACATGCCTTAACATTAAATATTAAAACAAACAGTTATAACATGATGAAAGGGTCACATCCTTTAACCATAGTATATAGGATCCATACCAAAGACGTAAATCCCAAGTAATATATATATATATAGGTAATATAATATAATTAATATATATAGATAGATAGATAGTAATAAAGACTTAATAATAATAATAATAGGCTGTATAACCAGCCATATGCATCAGAACAATTAAGGAAGGCGGTATAACCGACCATATGCATGACAAAATAAATAAACAAAAGAAATATACAAAATCATCTTCATTAAAGACGTAATACTTATAAGAAGTCTAATTCTCAAAAGAGTTGAGGGTGGAAGACATAAAGAAAGAAAGGAAAGTTGGTTTACAAAAGAGAGGAAGAGAGGCTTGGGAGATTTAGAAGGACTAAAGATTTGGACGAGAGAGGGAAAAACTTCAGATGAGGAAATTCCGAATGCCTTTCCTTGCTTACAAACTCCTATATATAAATACTAAAACACTGCAAAACAGTAACTCTAATAATACATGAACAGTACCAACGCGTGAAAATGTACAAATAGTAATTTTAATAATACATGAACAGTGCCAACTCGTGAATAATATGTACAAAGTCATTTGTCGTTTTCTTGGATAATCATCTCGAGCATAGACATAAAATTAATATAACATATGATATAATATAGAATTAATCTTATAATTTTTAATATAGCATTTAATATAACAAATAAGTTTTAATCTTATAATATAAAAAATTTAATCTTAAACATAAACATTAATATTAATTTATTAATATAAACTTACTTTTGATATATATATCAATGATAAATACATTTTTGGCATAATAAATTATCTAATATACATATATTCTTTTTTTAAATACATTTTTACACATTTGATCATATATATTCATATAAAATGTCTAGAACTTATATAGACTATAGTTAAATTCAATAGTATACCAGTATGTGTTAATTATTATAAAATAATATACTTATATTATAATATAAATAGACTAATAGTTTAATATATGTAAACATCATATTATTACTAACATAGATAATACATAAAATTGAAAAAATTGGACCAAAACCGGAAAAATCAAAAGTTCTAGTTTTGGTAGTGAATGATTAGTCCGATATCGGTTCTTAAATTTTCAAAACCAGTGTATACCAATTCAGTTTTAAAAAATATACAAAATCGAATCAAACTAGACCGGTTACACCCATAGTGGCAGAGGAGAGGGTGTAAAGGAGGAGAGGCTTGAAGCTCCTCCCTTCACCCCAGAGCTAGCCAACAATGGTTCTCATGCAGCCTTAATAGGAACTCTTTTTATGTTTTTGGCTTTAACTCACAATAAGCATTGAGTCTAGAAGGAGATGTCCGGCTAGCCTGTAGATTTAATACCGAAGGAGATATATATATATTGTTGAAAACTTTTCTGAAAGGAATATTCCTATGATTTGCAAAAATGAACAACGAGACTTTAAAATTTTTCAAAAATGAAATCTATGATTTGCTTGCTAAAAATATTATTAGGCAAGTAAGTCACCTTGGTCTTATACCGCTTTTTAAGTTCAGAAAAATGCTGAGATTGAGAGAGAGATTTCTCACCTAGTTATTAATTACAAACCCCTGAACAAGATATTGAAATCAATTAGGTATCTTATTCCCAATAAGAATTACCTGATCTATAGATTTGGTGATGCTTCAATTCTTTCTAAGTTTGATATGAAATTTGATTTATGACATGCAAATTAGTGAGAGTGAAGAGAGTCTTTCTCCATAGCCATCATTGCTTTTAATGTGGGTAACTTTGTTACTGTGCGAATCAACAACAACAATTACCCTCTCTAGCGTAAGCAACTCCTAGCCTTGGTTGAGAGCCAAGATCTAGTCGATCAACTCCTCCGTGAGGACTTTGCCCCTCTAGAATTTGATAGCCCTTTTGATGGAGCATCAGTCTCGAGTAAACCAGATCAAACACCAGATTACCTTCAGTGGCGCAAATTTGATGGCTTACTAAGAGGGTAGATCATTGGCACTCTCTCGAAAGAGGCACTTATCCTCGTCGTGGGCTTGGACTTCGCCCACCAAGTCTGGGTGGCCCTCAAGGCAGCGTATGCCCATGAGTCTTAGACAACAATGGTTCTCATGAGCCTTAATAGGAACTCTTTTTATGTTTTTGGATTTAACTCACGATAAGAATTGAGTCTAGAAGGAGATGTCCAGCTAGCCTATAGATTTAATACCGAAGGAGATATATATATTGTTGAAGACTTTTCTGAAAGGAATATTCCTATGATTTGCAAAAATGAACAACGAGACTTTAAAATTTTTCAAAAATGAAATCTATGATTTGCTTGCTAAAAATATTATATGGCACAGTAAGTCACCTGGTCTTGTACCTCTTTCTAAGTTCAGAAAAATGCTGAGATTGAGAGAGAGATTTCTCACCTAGTTATTAATTACAAACCCCTGAACAAGATATTGAAATCAATTAGGTATCTTATTCCCAATAAGAATTACCTGATCTATAGACTTGGTGATGCTTCAATTCTTTCTAAGTTTGATATGAAATTTGATTTATGACATGCAAATTAGTGAGAGTGAAGAGAGTCTTTCTCCATAGCCACCATTGCTTTCAAAGTGGGTAACTTTGTTACTGTGTGAATCAACAACAACAATTACCCTCTCTAGCGTAAGCAACTCCTAGCCTTGGTTGAGAGGCAAGATGACCCAAGATCTAGTCGATCAACTCCTCTGTGAGGACTCTGCCCCTCTAGAATTTGATAGCCCTTTTGATGGAGCATCAAGCTCGAGTAAACCAGATCAAACACCAGATTACCATTAGTGGCGCAAATTTGACGGCTTACTAGAGGGTGGATCATTGGCACTCTCTCGAAAGAGGCACTTGTCCTCATCGTGGGCTTGGACTTCGACCACCAAGTCTAGGTGGCCCTCAAGGCAGCGTATGCCCATGAATCTTAGACAACAATGGTTCTCATGCAGCCTTAATAGGAACTCTTTTATGTTTTTGGCTTTAACTCATGATAAGAATTGAGTCTAGAAGGAGATGTCTGGCTAGCCTGTAGATTTAATACCGAAGGAGATATATATATATATTGTTGAAGACTTTTCTGAAAGGAATATTCCTATGATTTGCAAAAATGAACAACGAGGCTTTAAAATTTTTCAAAAATGAAATCTATGATTTGCTTGCAAAAAAATATTATTAGGCACAGTAAGTCACCTTGGTCTTGTACTGCTTTCTAAGTTCAAAAAAATGCTGAGATTGAGAGAGATTTCTCACCTAGTTATTAATTACAAACCCCTGAACAAGATATTGAAATCAATTAGATATCTTATTCCCAATAAGAATTACCTGATCTATAGACTTGGTGATGCTTCAATTCTTTCTAAGTTTGATATGAAATTTGATTTATGACATGCAAATTAGTGAGAGTGAAGAGAGTCTTTCTCCATAGCCACCATTGCTTTCAACATGGGTAACTTTGTTACTGTGCGAATCAACAACAACAATTACCCTCTCTAGCGTAAGCAACTCCTAGCCTTGGTTGGGAGCCAAGATCTAGTCGATCAACTCCTCCGGGAGGACTCTGCCCCTCTAGAATTTGATAGCCCTTTTGATGGAGCATCAGGCTCGAGTAAACCAGATCAAACACTAGATTACCTATAGTGGTGCAAATTTGACGGCTTACTAAGAGGGTGGATTATTGGCACTCTCTCGAAAGAGGCACTTATCCTCGTTGTGGGCTTGGACTCTGCCCACCAAGTCTGGGTGGCCCTCAAGGCAGCGTATACTCATGAGTCCGACAACGGTTCTCAAGGAGCCTTAATAGGAACTCTTTTTATATTTTTGGCTTTAACTCACGATAAGGATTGAGTCTAGAAGGAGATGTCCGGCTAGCCTGTAGATTTAATACCGAAGGAGATATATATATTGTTAAATACTTTCTGAAAGGAATATTTCTATGATTTGCAAAAATGAACAACGAGACTTTAAAATTTTTCAAAAATGAAATTTATGATTTGCTTGCTAAAAATATTATTAGGCACAGTAAGTCACATTAGTCTTGTACCGCTTTCTAAGTTCAGAAAAATGCTAAGATGGAGGGAGAGATTTCTCACCTAGTTATTAATTACAAACCCCTGAACAAGATATTGAAATCAATTAGGTATCTTATTCCCAATAAGAATTACCTGATCTATAGACTTGGTGATGCTTCAATTCAAACAATTTTTTAACTTTATAATACTTTTATTCAACTGTTTCTCTCATTTCCTAAACCCAATAAAATATTTTAACTTACATTATTTTATTATTATTTACAGAATTATTATATCATCTCATTACCAAAATATGTCCTAAAGTCTCTAAAGGAACCCTACGTATGCGCAAGGGAAGGAAGGAAGTATCCACAAGGGAATGAACTCAAAAGGTGAGCTTTGTTTGAATAGTGAGAGTATCTCATTTCATTTCAACTCATTTTATCATTATAATTTTTATAAATTTTTATATAAAATATAATAAACAATTCAAAATTTTCAAATTTCTAAACAATTATAATATTTTATACAAATTTTTAGCTTTAATATCAATTCGTGTCATCTCAACTCAATTCGTTTAGTAACCAAACCAAGACTAGTGAATGAACTCAAAAGGCCAAGACTTTCCGTTCACAGCTAAATGGGGCCCAAGGAACCCTCGATAATGGTACATGTTTTCCTGGGCTTACAAGCCCATAATCAACCCAAGCCCTCACAGAAGAGTTCACAGAGGAGAGGCAATGCGAGATGTTTCAACACGTACAAATTTATGATGGAAAATTCTACTTACAACCGTGCTTGCGGAACTCCCGCTCGACCGTCGCTACTTTTCATAACAAAATTTATTTCTTTAACATTTATGTCCATTCATTCCCTCTTTCTTTCTTTCTCTATCAATTTCTTTTAACCTTCTTCTTCCTCCCTCTACATTTCTCTCCTCTGCGCATGTTTACGTTTCAGCAGGTTGGATAGGCATACAAACACTTCAAATTGATTCACTCTAAGGGATCGACTAGCTCCGCTTAAGGTTTTTAACGGTGTAGACAAGAATCGAAGGAACCCATACAAAAGGCTTTTTTTGAAACAAAGTTGTCTCACACCCAGCCAAACGCAAAGCCCACTCCTCATGTGTGAGAAAGTAATTTAAATTCAATAACTACATAGTGAAGAATAATATTTTCTAATACAAATGCCCAATATTTTCAAAAGTAAACACAGCATTTTCAAGACATTCTGATGGGAAAAAGGAACTAAACAATGAGACCAAAAAAAATTGAAAAATAATCTAATTGTTCTCTTGAATTTCACTCCAGATCAAATGCTCCCCAACCAAAAGGAAAACCCACAAGTCATTTCATTAGATTCACACAACAAGGATCAGAATAAAGACCCAAATGAAAAAAAAACAAAAAAACAAAAAAGAAACATTAAAAGACAAAGAAAAAGAAAAAGAGAGACAAACCCTACAGCAAGGAAAGGCAGCCATGGTAGAGGTAGCCCTAGAGATCATCTACAAAGAGGGAGAGAAGGGGAGAGAGAGAGCATTGGTGGGTTGGCACCTTTTTGCAGGCAATACTAATTATAATACCACGCGTTTTTTATTTATTCAACCGTATAGTTTGTTTTGGAAGCCTTACCCTCAGTTTCTCTACACTCCCAAGTTCCAATGCATGAAAAGTAGCGCCGGTTGCGTGGGGGTTCCGCAAGCGCGGTTGTAAGTAGAATTTCCCATTTATGATAAATATGAGAGATTTGTGAAATCTCTCGATAAATTTTGACATCACCTATATATTTTGAGAGAGGAATTATTGGTCATTATTCATTTTCATATTTTATACCTATATTTTTTTTCATAGGATGTGAGGATATTTTTCATAGGGTGTGGTATAGTGAATAGTGACTGATAAGAAGAATTTTTCATTTTGAGAATTGATTGTTGCAATCAAAACTAACAATTGGATGCTTAAGCAGCTATGAAAAGTATAGAGAAGAAGGGAAAAAATGCATAATTACAAAAGATGAAGGACCTAACCACAAATAATTTCAGGAGACTTTAGAAAAATTTAAAATAATTAAGGAAAAAAATATGGTCCAATCATGTATTTATTAGTATTTCTTACAAATCTATGTCCTAAATACTTTTTATATTTTACAAATCCATGTTCGTGTCCATGATGTTTATGATCGAGTAGTATTTAATATTACAAAGTTCACATATTATATTTATGAGAAATGATATTTGCAGTCATAGAGTATGTAATTGTAGTATATTTCTTTTAAAAAAAGTAAATAAATATGAGATCCACATAATTTTTTTTTTAATGGTACACCACACTTTTTTTTTTATCAAAAGTTATGTGTGATGCTTACATAATTCATGACTATATCTAACATTACCCATTACCCTTGATTTCATAAGCTAGCAATCCCAACGTAAAAAGGTATATATAAAATGAGTTGTATTATTCATTAGTCTAATGTGTAATACACAATTTATTGTGGAAACCGTCGTATTTATAAAAATCTCAAAATACAATATTTTTGAAGTAATGATGTGACAAGTTTCCACATTAACGATATCTTTGGTATGTAAAAAAAAAAAGAAGTTTATAAACAGATTTATCCATAATATATATATAGGAAATTTCTATACACCATAATACCATCTCACTTTCATCCCATTAAATAAATATGACATATTTATCACTATTAAATGATCATTTATTGCATGCTTCTTTATTATTTAATGGTAATGAATGTGCCATATACTATTTAGTGGGATAAAAGTTGGATGATAGTGTAGTGTGTAGCATATATTGTTCATATATATATATATCAAATAATCTTCACAACCTCCTACTATTCACCTACACTCCATACTCCACCTTTTTTTTTTTATCAAATATTTTTTATATGAATAGTGAATAAAAAATTTGAAATAGTTTAAAAAAAAAACAAATTCAAAAAAAAAATTTAATATTAAAAAATATTTTAAAATGTGGAGTGTGGAGTGTGGATGAATAGTAGAAGGTTGTATAGCAAAACCCTATATATATATAAACACCCGTATAATTATATAATTATATAATTATAAATTGTTTTTTTGTAAGTATATAAAATTATAAATGTTACAATTTTTTTTCTTCTTCAGAAATGAAATTATAGAAAGGCAGTTATGAATAATGTTATCATCGAAACTGCTTCTAAGGATTGAAACTATCAATATTGGAATACAACAATCAAAGCTTGAGAGCTCAATTGCTAGGGTTCATTATTGCATGTGGACATGCAAAGAGCTTAAACAGATATCACAAACTGACATACACTTATCCTTAGAAAGATTGATTTTTTTTGTAAGAAAATATATATTCACTGAACATTGAACACTACTACAAAAGTTGTTCGTGATTAATTTGAGAGAGCTTTACAATTTTTTTTTAATTTTCTTTATGAATTTTATGACATAATTAAATGTTTAATAAATATTATAAAATTAATTTTACACGTCCATCTCTTTCTCAATAAAGAAATCTTGATCATATATATATAACAATAGAGATTAATAACTAAGATTATTGTTACGCTCCAATTTAAGTCAATGTATTTATTCCTAATTTGATGATAAGTATACCATGATTAAGACCAAAGACTTGAGTGCACGGATTTTCTCTGTTATAACAAAATAGTCTAATATATGAATATATAAAAGGTTTCTCGAGTGTTGATCAAATTAAGTGTCTCTAGCGACGAGTTAGGCGAGAAGTTGACGGTCCACCATCCTTGTTTCTTCTGTATTATTAGTTTCCGGAGGATTATATCATGTCTGGCTTTTTTTTAAAATATTTTGGCCAGAAAACGAGTGCTCAATTGGTTCCGTTTGGACAAGTGATCATATTTTATAAATAATAATAAAAAATTAATAATTAAATATTAAATAATAATAAAATAATAAATAATAGTAAAATATTATCAGAATATTTCATTATTTAAACAGAACCTAAATCTTAGTCAGCAAATAAGGCCTCGTTTGTTTTTAGAAAATATCTCATCTCATCTCATTTCAATTTCATCATTACACTTTCTTAACTTTTAATACAAAATAAAATAAATAATTTAACTTTTTCAAATCTTAAAATAAAAAGTATATTAAAAAATATATTCTAACAATATTTTATTTAACTTTTTAACTTTAATCTCAACTTATCTTTAAAAATAAACGAGGCCTAGTATATATATATATATTATATATATATAATATATATAGTGCGTTTATGATAGAGGAAAAAATCTACCTGCAATCCCAGTACTACTGACAAAACACGTCGTTGACGTAGAAACCTATTATATCAACTACTACTGAAAAATATTTAATTTTATTTTCATGTACAAAAAAACCCGAGGCTCTGATGCCATCATGTGGAGAAGTAAAAATAGACTTGTATATTTGAATTAATATTATGTCCAAGAAAGATGGCCACCTATTTATAAATAGTATAAGGAATGAGTCCAAATGAAATATGAAAGTAAATAAATACAATATCTCATTTCCTTGTCAAGATAATAATATTCTAATCAAAATAGTCATCTCTTGTACAGGGCGTTCTATACATAGCCATGAAGATCTAGTTGCACGCTAGCTCCTATAAGTACGCAAAGAAACACTTGGTTTCTTATCCTCCTTATTCATCCCCAAGAATAACCCCACCAAAAGACACCCATATCCATGGCCACGGCCGGTGCATCCAGCTCTAACGAAAGCTCTAGCCAAAAAACCATCAAAGAGCAAGCATTTTCAGGTTTCGGAAAACTAGTGAGGGTCCTCCCGACGGGGACAGTTTTCATATACCAGTTCCTCAGCCCTGCCTTGTCCAACTATGGCAACTGCAACACCTTCAATTACAAGTTCCCCACCTCCATCCTCGTTGGTCTTTGTGGTCTGACTTGCTTCTTTTCTACTTTCACCGACAGTTATGTCGGAGATGACAAGAAAACCCACTATGGGATTGCAACGTTTAAGGGTCTTTGGCCCTCAACGGCGTCCAGGAACGTCAACTTGTTGGCCTATAAGTTTCAGTTTGCCGACTTAGTTCATGCCTTCTTTACGTTGTCTGTGTTTGGAGTCGTCGTGCTTTTGGATCAAAATACTGTGGGGTGCTTCTATCCGGTGTCGTCTTCCACTGAGGAAACTTTGCTCAAGGTGTTGCCTCCTATTGTTGGTGTGGCGTCGAGTGTGGTTTTCATAGTTTTTCCTTATAAGCGCCATGGATTCGGATACCCTAAAAGTACTAGTACTACTGGTACTACTGCAGCAGTATCTCCAACGACAGATCAAGTCTAAAGAATATACGTTTGAGTGTGCTTTTCTTTTACGGACCTTGTTGCCTTGTTTTCGTGTGTGTATAATTAAATTCCCATGTTTATAATTAGGTTTGATGGATTCGAACTTTGTTGCATGGCGTCATGGCATGGCCCCAATTATAATAGCTTGTACGTGAATCTTCTAGAGATCAAATTAAACCCATTAATTCTTGTGGTTTGTGCATGGAGAAATACCCTTGAGAAAAACCCAAGGAAATTAATTTGTTTATGGCTATAATGTAATATTTCAGCTTCTTCTTTTTCTTACGTACGTTGTTGTCTAACGTCAATATTCATCATGTAGCTAGTTTCCCTGATCTTTCTAAGGTTAGACATTATATGCAATATGTTTGCTGGCGTCAAGTTGCAACTTGTAATTAGTTTGTCTCTTATACGTACGTACGTACGTTCAATTCATTGGAAGAATACATACATGCATACACGCACGTACGTATTTTCTAACGGGATAAGACTCTCCAACAATCCCCTAAAAATAACATAATTTAATAACATTTAAAATAATTAGAAACAAGATAGATTTATCCTTGAGTAATTCTTGAATAATCAAGCTCATCCCAACATTTAATCAAAGCTAAGAAATCCTTAATCACCAATATGCTTAAACCGATCCATGCTTGAAGATCAAAACAAGATAGATTTAAAACCTATCATGGCATGCTTTTAACCACAAATTTAACCTTCCATAATCATATTAGGATAATGATAGATCATATAAAATCATGCTTAGTATATGCCATAGCTAAATTTCTATTTAAAACATTCAATCATTCAAATCTTCCTTTAATTGACCCGGTTTTGCATTAAGCATCATAATCTTCTCAAAACTCAACCAAATTTCATACCAACACTTGGAAACAAAGCTTGAAATGCTAGCTATGATCAAAAGGAAGAAAACTTACAAATTTTGTGGCCTTCCAAGCACTCTAGACTGCCTTACACAAGAACACTCAAGAATTCACCAAAAGTCACTCGGTTTGTACTCTTCTGATCTCTAAGAGGGGGAAATGCTCTCAAGAGGAAGTTTGGAGCTGTGGTGTGGATGAAATGAGAAGGGGAGGGAAATATTTATATGAGGCCAAGGGGTGAGAGGTGTTAGCTCGGGTGCTTGGTGATTGGGTGAAGTAGGAGGTGCTCAAATCTGGAAAATTTTCAGATTTGCTTGCATGAGCTTAGGTCAGCTTGTACAGGGGGAATAGTGGCCTAAAACCACCATGATTCCCTCTCCACAGTTGCTACATTGATCCTAGAAGGCAAGTCTGGTTGTGGGGCATCATTTGGGTGGCAAAAAAACCATTAAACAACCCTTGAAAACTAGTGGATGGAGGTGGTTTTGTAGTGGCAGAAAATCAATTCGGTTTTGGATTTTTTGGACAGCAAAAATGAGTCAAAATCCTTCATGATGGTCATGATACTTCTTGGTGATTAGGTGGAGAAGGAGGTGGCATGGGGTGGTGGTGCAAACCATGGCAGGAAGCTGGTTCAAACTTAACTCAATCGGTTACAACACAAACTAAACCAAAGTGCACCCGGTTTGGTTCAAGGAATTGGTTTGTGTAAGTAATTTTGTCCAAGGCTGAAACTGACTTTGGGAGGGTCTCATGAGGTGTTTAAGGACCATATTATCCTTAAGGACAAACCACAAAAATGTTCGGCTCAAGGGAAAAACAATCCAAGCATTACAAAGGGCAATGCACAAAACCGATTAGAGCATGGTTTGGGCTTGTTATGCCATTTTTCTTAATGACATGTGGGATGGTTTAACTAGGATATTAACATGGTCTAATCATGGTTTAAGGGAGTATTAATTCAATAAAATTTGAATTAAAAAGTTACAAAGCATGGCTTAAAGTGTACTAACCTCAAGCATGAAGGTTAATGGCCTTAGCCAATTTTCAAAACTTAATTTGGGTACTTTGAGTGTGATTTGGATTTAAGGAAACCAATGGTATGTTGTATTGGGATTTTGGTCTTGAATGGTGAAATGAGCCCAAACATGGTTTTGGGTCATGTGGGCTTAAATGGCCAAATGTATGGGCTCTTGGGTTTTGAATGAGAGGGCCTCATTTTACAGATTTGTATGGTTAAAAAGAAACCTTAAGATCCACTAAATTGAACTTGAAAAGATTTAACTTGGCCTAATTGGGCCATGGGTCCATTCTATACCAAGCTTGGCGCAAAGGCCTTATATAAAAATACAAACTAACGTGATTTCATGAAATCCATTAGATCTACTTTACAATAAAAATAACCCTACAATCTAACGTATCACATCAAGTTATATTAATTTGCGATTTACTTTTCTAACTAAAATATTTTTCGTAAAGAAAAGTTATAATTCATTAATATAACCAGGCGGCAGGCAGGCACTTATATCCAAAACTGATCACCAGATCAAAAGAGTTAGGCTTCGTTTGGATGCCAAAAGGAGCTCAGCTCAGTTTACTTTTGAACTTCATCCATCCAAACACACGATTGGGCCGAGTTTCATCCATAAATGTCAGTTAACTCATTTTGTTTACTGTATATAGACAGGACTTCTTGACTTGACAGAGATTCCTAACCCACTTTAATCTTTTTGGTTGTATCCGTTATAACTCCTCCCTCTCTCTTTCCTATCCTTCTTCCCCAACCCATCTTATGTAAATCCCAGACTTCCCGTTCCACTCAAAACCTCTCGGATGCCTCCATAATCGTGTGTCATTGTGGATAGTAGCTAGAATCGCATAAGGCAGCTTGAAAACTAGCGGCAATCGAATCCCACCGTCATCCCCCATAGTCGATGGGTTGGATGTTAGATGTGTGCAGCCCCTATTTCAATGGAAGAGGTTCCCAATATCAACCCCACAGTCGTCTGCAACCCTCGTGCTCCAACAGTTACGAGTTTCCCATCAAGTGCTGTCCTTCCTGTCTGAACTGCTGCAGCCTCCTAACGAACATCCATTCGGCGTGGTAAATACACAGAACGCATCTCTGCTCTCTGCTCCCTACTCTCAACTTTCTCCCCAATCAACTTATAAATTACTGTAAACCCGTGTGAGCATCTCCTATTTTCTATATTCCTAGATCATTCCCATATCAACTCAAACCACCACCACCTTACTACAGAAGCAAAGCTCCTCCAGAGTCAAGCTTCGCAATCGAAGGATTACCATCAAGAGATCAGTAATCACATCTCCAAAGATTCTTACCTGGTAAGCAACGATCTGAAACTTTTGATCCGCATTTGACGTATAGGCATTTCATAAGAATTTACTCAAACATATGAAGTGCAATTTTTATTAACTTATGAACAAATGGTATGGAGAATTTGAATATAATGCAAGCTTTTGATATTCATGCTGGTCTTTCTTCAATTCTACTCTTTTTTAGTTTCTGTTCATGATATTAATCCACGCATTGCACCTGATGTAAGCAAGGCTGTCCCATAGGCACAGTCAGTGCACATAAAGTGGTTGTAAAAGTATCTGATGGCTGCAAGCTGAGAAAAGCCTATTATTCAAGTGATTCTCATTGAATCACGTTTTTCCCGATTTAAAATAATGTTAATTATGAAGAAATGTTGTTGGATCTTACCGATATCAATGGTTTCTCAATTATGTAGAACTTCCCAATCAATTGTTAAGTCATTCCGAAATCCAAATGATTATAGGACCCAAGATATAAGATTTTGGAAGCTGATTCACACAGGCAAAAATATTTTTGAAAATGTTTAACTCTATTTCTTATTAGTAATGAAACATTGACACCAAACACTACCAAGCATGCCTGACTATCTATACTTTATATAAATGCAATGCAAACAATATTGGTAATTTTGATTCTTTTCCTAAGAACATATGAGGGTGAAAAGCTATACCTGTAGATACACCCCCCCTCTCTAGTTTTATGTGAACTCTACTATTCTTCCTTTCAATGAAAAATTTTTCTGATGTGGAAGGGTATTTTGCAGTTGCAGAGACAGAGCAGAGCACCCTTCTCTATCACATGATATAAATTGACCTTTGGAGGTGCGCAACTGAAATTTTGATTCCGAAACTCTCCATAGCTGTGAGAAAATAAAGGAGTGGGATGAGTTTCTTTGTAGATCAGGAGCACGCTGTTATAAAATCATATGAGGACTATCATGTTCATCAATTTATATAAAAGATAAATATTACTTCTTAGCCTCTGAGAAAAGATCAAGGAATATAAGAATTAGTTTAAGAACGATGAAGCTAAACAAGAAAACATTGCCATTTCATTTGTTTCCCTTGGAGTGCTTGTAACGGGAAATAGGATTATCTTCATTTCATCTGAAATGAACAGTATCCATTTTTTTTAAATCATAGAGTATTTTAGTCATTTCATATCCTATTGACAGGTAAAATGATCAAAATAACCTATGTTTAATAAGTTATAACGGAAACAGAAATGCTACCTTATGGTTGAGGAAAGAGTGATGTTAAAAGTGCTACAATTTTATCATAGATATGTCACCAATCACATAACTGCCAACTTAATTTATAAGACTTTTATAGTCAGTATGAGTAGGGCTAAATTTGTACCTACCTCTCTCTCCCTCTCTCTAGAAAAATCCTCTCCCTTCTCTCTAAACTCTCTCAAACAGATCAAGCGAAAGGGGGTGGGAGCTTCGGCTCCTCCCCCCTCTTTTCTCCCTCCCTCCCCCTCCCTTCTCTTCTGTAATTNTTTTTTTTTTTTTTTTTTTTTTTTTTTTTGTATTTTTTCAGGCCTAATAAGGGAGGAATGTCGTTCGGGTCTTTCCAGCCGTCGACAGTCTACACGCGCCCCATCGGGATGAAACCCAGCCACCGATCTTCAAGACCACCAAAAATGGTGTTCATCGAAGTGGAGTGTAGACCGCACGGGCCAGACGAAGCTTCCGGATCTCGTCGGCGGGTGTCCATCACGCGCCACTGTGGAGCTCTCTGCCGACGCCACGCTCAGCTTTTCTGGGCTCCCTGACTCTGGGGCTTCCAAGATTAACCGTCAGTTTTCCTCCCCGAGTGACCAGTGCCGTACAATCACCAATGCCGAACCTTTTAGCACTGTTCATCAGAGTTTTATTTTTATTTTTATTTTTTTGTTGTTTTTTTTCTGTTCTATAATTTTCAGTTTTTGTAGTTGTTTTATGTTTTATGTTTTGTTGTTAATTTTGTTGACCCGAGTGTGGTGTTGAGCCTTTGGATCGGACGTAATCTGGGGTGAGAGCGGTTCGAGAGTGTTGGGTGATGCTACGCTGGTGGTAGTACGGCGGGATGTTGTGGTCCGTGCACGAGCTGGGTGCTCATCCAGTCCAGATTCAAGATGCCGATGCCTTCGGTGGGTGTTATGTCCGGGTCGCACCAGTGCTTGGGGTCCTGTAGTTTGCTTTTTTTGTATTTAGGTATGCTCTTTGTTTTAGTTAGGCTATTGGATTTGATGTCCATAGCAGTGTCTCGTAATTATCCTCCCAAAGAGAATTGAGAGGTTTTTTAGTTTTGTTTCTACAGAGCGCTTTCTCTGTTTAGGAGAGAGTTTTTTAGAAGTTAACAATATCCGCCACAAAATCATTTGTGTGTGGGGAAGCCCCAGAGCTGATGCGTAGTTGACTTATAGTCTAGTTTTTCCATGTATTGATAAGTCACATTTGTAATTTCGGTTCATTAATGAAATGAGTCTATTTCCATTAAAAAAAATATAGTCAGTACAGAAATTTCTAAAGAAATAAGTTGCAGGCACCCCAGTCTTTCAGCAAGTAAGAGATCTTGATTTAAAATCTTTGGATGGAGATAAAACTTACAAAATAATAGGCAACTTAAACTTAACTTTGCATTGCACGCATTGAGGTTGGAACAGAGCCTCAAGTGGCTTGTTTAGGAAAACACTCATGTCTTCACTTGATTGGTGAAGACCAATTGTAACCCTTGTGTCAATACTGGCATTTATTTTTTGGGTTATCAAGATTGCATTAAATTTATAAAACAGATACAAAAGGACTGTGGAAATGTATTCTTGGTTTGAATTTGTGGTGATTTTGGAAAATTTCATTTATAGATTCACATGGACCTTTTTTCAACATTTCACTCTCATGATTTTATTTTGAATACTCTCCTGGTTGACATTATTATTAATGCATCAACTATCTATATTAGGCATGATTGCTTCATGAATATTTTGTTTGTGTTTCTCCTATGCTTAAGTTGCAGAATTCTAGTTCTTGATTATATTCCCTCTGTTCCTCCTTGAGGGAATTCCCAATTGTTGAATATGCGCTACCCAAGTCAAGTCATTGAAATACAAGTAAAAAAAAAAAAAAAAACTGGCATCTCATCCACAGGGGTAGTGCATTTGGAAAACCATACTTTGAACTTGTCTTGTTTATGAGAAACACCTCTTGGCAGATTTTTATCCTTATTATATATATATGTTGGTTTCTGTTACCAAACTTTTGCTTTCCTTTCTTGGTTTTGTTTTTCTTGTTTTGGAGATGATAATAAAGGAGAAAGCCATCAATTATTTGATGAAGGAGAAAGCCATTAATGTTTTTCATCCATCTAAAATGTGACAGATCTTTGGATGTATATGAAGTACTAGAAAAGTCAAGGCTTATGTTTATTATGGATTTTTTATAACATTTTTTCAAAGTTTACTCAAAATGGACTTAAAAACCCATGACTGCAGATTAGTTGTAATTTTGTGCTTCATGATTCTTATTGCTTTGTATGACTTGTAGCCCTACTTTCTACGCTCATCCGACAGCTCCTCCTACAAGGTATTAAAACATTATCAGGACAAATACATTCTAACTTCATGTTACTCGTATATAGGCCTCAATTCCTTGTATGATATATTACATGCATTTGACTTATAACGCTAAAATAACATTGTGTTGCATTTAATATAGTAAAATTTAAATGTTTTGGACTTAATGCATGTACCATGTCTATGATGCATAGCAATACGTAATAATAAGAATTTAAGTGCATTGTCTATTGTTTGCATTGTCTATTTTTTTTATTTGTCATTATTGACCATTAGCAGCATACCATGGATGACGTGGAGGTTGTACGTGATCATGAACTGTGGCTAGTGGGTTGGAGGAGATGCTGGTTGACATTTTGTTCCAAGAAACATTGGAGGGTAAATTGGTGGGGTCCAGAATTACAAACACTGACACAATCCGAATTACCACGCACCTCAATCAACTTGGTATTGGGCAAGTTGATTCATCACAAGTAATGGGGAAAATCGCCCATCTAGATGGGCAAAATAGGATGCATGGAGAAGCCGTAACGATGGTACGGACGAAGCGGTTCTTCTTTTGAGCTTGATGATGGAGGAGCAGCAACCCGTCCCTAACGTCGTATCCCCTAGCCACAATATAACATTGGCTTGCGTGGTTATTAGTACATCATCGCAGTCTTAAATGGACATCCTGACACCTGTTACGAGATGTTTCGAATGGAGGTATATGCATTCTGGGCCTTATGCGATCGTTTACGTAGAGATGTTTTCTTGCGTGATTCGATATGAGAGGTCACGGTTGAGGAAGCCGTAGGAATGTTTTGCTATACTGTCGAACATGGTGTCATTCAACCAAATGCAGCTAACCTATTTCAACATTCAATTTAGAACTATAAATAGACATGTGTATGACGTAATGCGTGCATTATGTCGCTTAGAGCGCCATGTGATTAAACCAAGCCAGACGACGGGGGTGATGCCTTATATTGAAGGAAATCCCAGACATTATCCATGGTTTGAAGTAAATTTATCTTATATTATCTACTTCCGAATAAATGCACTATACAAATGGCGATATATTTTCAATGCATGTTTGAAATTTAACCAAATTTAAAACAAAATCTACAGAAATGTCATGGTGCAATGGATGGGGTCATGATCCACGCAGCTATGTCGGCTTCTGTAACTAATGCATATCTAAATTGGTATCAACAAGTTGCCCAAAATGTCTTGTATGTCTGTGATTTCAATATGAAATTCACATTCGTATTCGCCTGGTGGGAGGGTACAGCCAATGATGCTCGTGTTTAATCGATGCATTAAGGCGTCCAGGGAACAACTTTCCATAGCCTAAAGAAGGTAATTTTGCCACATTCTTTAATTTGTATCTACATAGTTTGCGATAACTTGGATTCTTAAATTACAAATAAAAGATTAATGTTATACTAAATTTTCAGGATATTATTATTTAATAAATTCGGCATTTCCCTATACTGAATGATTTATGCCGCCGTATCCAAGGGTGAGATACTACAAATCTGAAAGACTTGGCGATCGTATATTTCAAGGATATAAAGATTTATTTAATTACCAGCATTCATCCATTCAAAATGTCATTGAACGAGCTTTCGGTGTGTTGAAAAAACATTTTCGAATTTTAAATTTTATGCCCCCATACCTTCTAACTCGGCAACGATATCTTATTATTGCATGTTGTACAATCCATAACTTCATCCTCCACACGGTTACACCTAATGATCATGATTTTCTATCGTATAGAACTCCGGATGATTATCCTTGACTAAATGCGGAGCATAACACCAGTGAACAATCTCATGTTCCTAACATGTCGACTACATCAGCACAGGCAATGGTTGCAACTAGAGATGCTATTGCAAACGCTTTGTGGGCACAACATACTGGTCAATAAGGAAACACCTAATTGCTAGCATGGTGTTGCAATCTTTTTGGTTACGTCAGTATGAAACAATATATTGTAAATTGGGGATACTTTATTTACATATATCGATGTTTAATATGTAAATAAATTATTGAATAAAATGTTGCCATGCTCCTGGTAGTATTTTTTCCCACTAATTAAGTAATTTTTTTTTTTAATTTCAAGAAAAGATTTATTTGCAAAACGTAGTGGAAATTCAGTTTTTACATGTATTGACTCAATTAAATAATAAAGTGATATTATTTATTAATTTTGTTATTTTTAAAAGATCAATCATACTTTATATAATCAAATAAGAACTTTAGGAAAGATATATAATGGTACTTGGTATTACTGATTTAACTCAAATAGTAAATAAGAAATTATAGAAATAATGGAATAAAAGTGATGAAAATAGTGAAATGGTAAGAAAAACTATATGAAAGGCATTTCAAAAAAAAAAAATTGTAAATGGCAAGAACTTGAGAGATGACGGAATTGTGAACAGTAATTACTAGGAAAATGAAAAAAAAGACTACCGGGTGCTTTTCTATCTTGACGAGTTGACCATTGTTTTTCAGGAATACAGTGAACGCAAATTCATCTTCTTTTTCAGTGCTACATTTGGCGCCATAAGAATTTGACAATTCGGTTTTCTACATGTCAGATAAAAAGTATCAGTTAATGGTGTGAAAAAATAGAGAAAAAGATAGAATAATAGCACAGAGATCGTTTGAGAAAATGCCTTTGAGAAGGCTGTATATTGTATTGACCCTTTGTTTTTCTATGTTCCTCTATTACAATGGCAGTCCATATTTATACACATATAGCAAGATACATAATCTGATCTGACGGTGTACAATCATTTAGTTGGTTACAAGAGAATCTTTTAGAGTAGGACAGACAAGAGCTTTTGCTTTGGAAATTCTTTTGGCAGGTGTGCTAGAGTTTGTTAGGCCAGCTGAGGACTCCTCATGTTTGTGAGTGCATTTTGTTGGAGTAGCGTCTGCATGATGAATAGGTGCCTCAATAGCCCCCCGTGATCCAAGCGGCACCGAGAAGATGGTGAGGCTTGATCATAGTAGATTAAAGCGTGCAGTGGAGAGGGGCTTTGTAAAGATGTCCGCTATTTGATCCCTGCTAGAAACAAAGGAGACCTTGAGTGTTTTTGCAGCAACTCTTTCTCTAACGAAATAGTTGTCGAGTTCAACATGTTTGGTCCGAGAATGAAGAACCGGGTTCATGGAGAGGTAGGTGGCACTAAGGTTGTCACACCAAAGTGTCAATGGATCAGGCAGGAAGATACCAAGCTCACCAAGCAAGGATTGCAGCCATAATAGTTCGCAGGTGGTGTTTGCAACGGATTGGTATTCAGCTTCAGTGGATGACCTGGCAATCGTTGGTTGTTTCTTGGAACCCAAGGATACCAAGTGAGAACCAAAATACACATAGAAGCCACCAATGGACTTGCGATCGTCAGGGCACCTGACCTTGTCAGCATCAGAAAAGGCAGTCATAGTAAAGGCATAAGAGGCAAAAAAAAAACCAAAGTGAGTGGTGAGACGTAAATAACAGAGAATCTGTTTTACTGCTTGCCAATGTGGGATCCTAGGACTATGCATATATTGACAGACGAGAGCTTTTGCTTTGGAAATTCTTTTGGCAGGTGTGCTGGAGTTTGTTAGGCCAGCCAAGGACTCCTCATGTTTGTGAGTGCATTCTGTTGGAGTAGCGTCTGCATGATGAACATATGGTGGGACCCATTTTTTTTACAACTTCCTATAAATATATCTAAACTCATCTTAACATCTAAACACAACTAAACTCATTTTAAGTAGACCCCACCAAACTTATTCAACAATCTCAACTCACTATTATTTATAAAAAAAAAGTCAGCTCAACTAAGTTCAACATCCAAATGCAGCCTTAAAATCCAAAAGGAAGTCTTTTTCTTCACGAAAACCTTACTTTTCTACTTAATTTGATGTTAGGTTTGTAGAGGAAAGTAATGTCCAAGTTACGTTTAAAATTCATGATGCCAAATATATACGTATAGGGGTGTAAATTTAGACCGAAAAAGGGGACCGGACCAGATGGTCCGGTTTTGAACCAGTCCTGTCCGGGACCGGTTCCTAGATTTGGAGGACTAGCCGGAATCGGTCCGGTTCCAGTTTTAAGATTTTTCGGACCGGACCGGTTAGAGAAATATATAACTATAAAATAAAATTTTATATATAAAATTAATATTAAACAAAAGATTTTCTTATAGATAAGTTTTATGTATAATATATAATTATATGTGAAAGTTGTGTATATAATATATGTAGTTATATATCAAAATAATTTCATATTATAATTTATAAATTATAACATAAAATGTTAATCTTAAATATGAACATTGTTATATTTGTAATTTGTTTGATCATATGTTATTAATATAAATTATAATTATATATAGTCTAATATATTATATAGCTATACTAATATAGTAATATATAAGTTTATAACTAATACTAATAGTCTAATATAGACTATAGTTATACTTATACTAATATAGTTATACAATATACTAAATCACTATAAGTTTATAACTAATAGGCTAATACTAATATATAAGTTTATAACTAATAATAATATATAACTATATTAATAGTCTAATATAGACCATAGTTATACTTATACTAATATAGTTATACTGAATCACTATAAGTTTATAACTAATAGTCTAATACTAATATATAACTATACTAATAGTGTAATATTAATACTATTATAAATTTATATAGTCTAATATATTATATAGCTATACTGATATATTAGTTTATAACTAATAATAATATATATCTATACTAATAGTCTAATATTAATACTATTATATGGTCTAATATATTATATAGCTATACTAATATAAAACTATACTAATAGTCTAAATAGACCATAGTTATACTAATATAGTTATGCTAAATCACTATAAGTTTATAACTAATAGTCTAATACTAATATATAACTATACTAATAGTGTAACATTAATACTATTGTATATTTATATAGTCTAATATATTATATAGCTATACTAATATATAACTAATACTAATAGTCTAATATTATTATATTAGTACTATTATATAGTCTAATAAATTAATAATCACTATAACTAAATCACTATAGTCTATAACTATGTATTAAATGTATTACAAATATTTATAAATTATAATTATCCTTTAAAAAAAAAAGAATTATCTAAACATTGAAGAAACCAACAGGAAACGGCATCGTTTCCTCTATACCAACTAGAAACGGTGCCGTTTAGACTTCCAGAAAGCACAATAAACCCTACATGTAAAATCGAACCCGTTACCCCTCACTCTGCGCCTCGTCACTTCCTCAGTTCACTCTCCTCTCTGCCAACTCCCTCACTCTGCCCCACTCGCCTCTCTGCCTCGCCGCTTGTCTCTGCCTCGCCTCGCCGCTCGCCAAAGATAATGTTTCTCCATTTTTATTTTTTTTTTATCATTCCATTACTTGTTAGATTTAGTCTTTTAGATACATACCTAAATCATTTCGGGCATGTAAGGGAGAAGGAAAAAAATAAGACCTAATCAAACCTGGGTTCAAGGACAAAGTAAGGGGGAAGGGAAAACAGAGAGTAGAATGTTACGGCAGGGAAGGAGTTGTTGGAGTTGATCAGTTTTTTGATCCAAAAAATTAATCAAGAGCATGAATGTGGTACTAATTTCCAGTGTCAAAGAAAAATGAATTAATCCTACAAGTATTCTCAAGCATGCATGAAAACCATTGTCTCGTTAAATGTAAGCAGTGAGCACGAGAGAGAGAGAGAGAGAGAGAGAGAGAGAGAGAGAGATGAATATTAATGTATATATATAGTTAATGTAAAGTTTTATTAATTTTAATTTTGTATATATACCAGCTCTGATGAAGTGCTTACCCCATATATATATAGTTATAACATGTTTTATTAATTTTATTTTTATTATTACAGATGGATCATTCAAATGAAACACCAGGCAATGTTCAACCTTCAATGGAAAGGATTCAAAGGAGTCAAAGGACCATGGAATTAATAGCGACTAATGATCCGCTTTCTCTCACTTAATGTAAGTAAGCCATCAACTGGTCCAAGGAGTGGTAGGAAAAAATCTATAGCTTGTGATTATTTTACAAAGATTAATACTGAGGATAAGTCGAAACCTAGGGCTGCATGTAATATTTGTGGGATGACTTATGCTTGTGATACTAATACAAATGGCACAAAAAATATGTTGGGGCACTTAGAAAGAATATGTAAGAAGTCTCCACTTAAGAAAGTTAAAAACCAATCTGTATTGGGTTTGCAGTCTGGATCAAGTGGTGGGGGGCTTGTACCTATTGCTTTTAGTGTCGAGGCTTGTAGAGAAGCCTTAGCAGAAATGTTCGTTGTTGATGAGCTTCCTTTTAGACATGTGGAAGGGGAAGGGTTTAAGAAATTTATGCTTGTTGTGCAACCTAGATGGAATGGGATTCCATCACGTGTAACGGTTACAAAAGATATTTTTAAACTTTTTTTGAGAGAGAAAGAGAGGTTGAAAATTGCTCTTAAGGGGCAGTGCATTCTTTAACCAAGGATACATGGACATCCGTGCAAAATTTTAACTACATGTGTCTCACCGCGCATTTTATTGATGAAGATTGAAAAATGCACAAAAAAATAATTAATTTTTGTAAGGTTGAAAACCATAAGGGTGAGACACTAGGTAGACAAATTGAAGTATGTTTGCTTGAATGGGGGAGGCCCAAATATTGACAATTACACTCGATAATGCAAGTTCAAATAACGGGGTAGTTTCGTATATCAAAAGAAAGATAAAGAATAGAAAGGATACGATTTTGGAACATGAGTTCTTGTATATGAGATGTTGTGCTCATATCTTGAACTTGATTGTTCGGGATGATTTGAAAGAATATGATCAATCAATTGCACAAATTAGAGGGGCTGTGAAGTATGTGAAATCATCTCCACAAAGGTTGAACACATTTAAGCAATGTTGTGAGAGTGAGGATATTACTTGTAAAAGTAGTGTATATTTAGATGTAGCAACTCATTGGAACTCCACTTATATGATGTTAGATAGGGCTGAAAAGTTTCAAAAAGCATTTCAACTGCTAGAGGATGAAGATTCAGGATATGTTAAGTACATTGGGGAGGATGATAGTGAGGATGATGATGGTGTTAGTGAGTTGGGTAAATGAGGGGCATCCAACCAAGGATGATTGGGATAAGGGTAGGTTGTTTGTAAAATTTCTAAAACTTTAAGTATTGGGGAAATTTTGAAAAAATGAATCTTTTGTTGTATATTGGGTTGGCTCTTTATCCTCGATATAAAATGTGTTGTCTCACATTTATTTCTGAAGGACTATATAAGGATAATAGTTCAAAAGTTTTTATATTGGTGGATCGAGTTAAAGATGCCTTGACTCGTTTATACGATGATTATTGTGAAAATGATGGAAGTGATGTTGGGGCACAAGATCAAACTATGAGCCAATCAAGCGAGGGAGGGTAGTAGTACAAGTTTAACTGTTGGGGTAGGTCAAGGTGATTTCAGATCATTTATCCGTGCACAATTGAAGAAGCGTTTGGAGTCAGAGAACTCTTTAGAGAGTAAATCTAAACTGGAGAGATATTTATCTGAAAAATGTGAAGAATATGAAGTGGGATTCGACTTGTTGAATTGGTGGAAGGTTAACTCCATTAGATATTGCATGCTTTCAAGAGTTGCTCGGGATGTTCTTGCAGTTTCGATATCTACAATGGCCTCTAAGTCGGCTTTTAGCACAGCAGATCAAGTACTTAATCATTTCCACAGTAGCCTATCTCCACTTATGGTAGAAGCTCTTATTTGTACACAAAATTGGCTTCGTTCTTCTGCCCCGATTAACATTCGCACTTTAATGGATGAAGTTGAGGAGTTTGAGAAAATTGATATAGGTATGTAGCATCATTCACCTTTTCTTTAACTATTTCTAAAGTGTAAATCATATTAGTAATTTGTTTTAATTATTACGCTTATTTTGTTTTCCCTTTTGTGTAGAGCTCATGGAAGACCTAGGGTTGGGAGTTCTTCAAGACCTACTTCTTTGGTTAGAGATAATTAAATTTAAGGTAGGTCAACTTGAAATCTTTATAAAGTCCGATCCTCCCATATACATATATCCATATACATATATGTATTTATATATAGCTAGGAAAGAATCAATTAGAAACTTTGACATGCACTTTACGCATATTTGTCATATTCATTAATTATTTTTATCATCCTTCTGATCCCATGTAATATTTAACGTGGAATTAATTAATTTACTAATATTAATGCTGCCATGCATGCATGTTGCAATTCATGTCCATGCATGCATCTTCTAATTACACTCTCCTTAAAACCTGCATATATAAATATATATATATATATATTTATATGTATGTATATGCAGCTGCCGAACGAACTATTGGCATGATCTGACTCATCTATGATCACTGACTTCTTCTTATCCGAGTGGTGAATTACAGTACTACTACTTCTTCACAAATCAATTACATAAAACTGAAGATTACATTTTTGCACCGGGAATTTAGTTATGAAATAGAGCATATATTTCTGATTTTGCCCTCATAAGTCATAATTAATAGGTTACAACTTTTGAGGAGAGAAAGAATCAATTATACGTACGCGTCCATATCCCTTCTTTGAGCATTATTTGGAATAAAAAATCTAAATGGGAACTAACTATTAATTTGCTACTTAATTTATTGTACAATCTGCATTAATTAATTTAAACTAATTATATTACATGTAGTGACAAGTTTAGTCAAAACAAACTGGTCTCTGAGAGTTTAGAACGGTAGAAATTGAATCCTCACGAAATGCTAAAATTAGCTTGTACTTGGGATGAAAGTGAAACCCTGCATGCACCTAATGTACAAAAGTACAAGCAATTCTATCCTAATCTCTTCTATTTTACGTACAAGCAAGCAGCTCTCTGTAAATGGGGATCTATAAATAGCCATGACGAAGTAATTCGTTGCTAGTTGCAAGCTAGCTAGCTCCCATAACGCACAGAATTAAACACTTCGTTTCTTATCCTCCGGCAATCATCCCCAAGAATAATCCCATCAAAACATGACAGTACTCATATCGATATCCATGGGTGCATCCAAGTCTAAGGAAAGCTCCCAGAGAACCATCAAAGACCAAACATTATCAGGTCTTGGAAACCTCGTGAGGCTCCTCCCGACAGGGACAGTTTTCACGTACCAGTTCCTTAGCTCTACCTTATCCAACTATGGCCACTGCAACACCTTCAAGTACAAGTTCCCCACCTCCATCCTCGTTGGTCTCTGTGGCCTGGCTTGCTTCTTTTCTACTTTCACCGACAGTTATGTCGGAGATGACAAGAAAACCCACTATGGGATTGCAACGTTGAAGGGTCTTTGGCCCTCAACGGCGTCCAAGAACGTCAACTTGTCGGCCTATAAGCTTCGGTTTGCCGACTTTGTTTATGCCTTCTTTATGGTGTCTATGTTTGTCATGCTTTTGGATCAAAATACTGTGGGGTGCTTCCATCTGGTGTCGGCTTCCACCGAGAAAACTTTGCTTAAGGTGTTGCCTCCTGTTGTTGGTGCGACGTCCAATGTGGTTTTCATGGCTTTTCCTTAAGGGTGCCATGGAATCGGATACCCTATAAGTAGTACTGAGTCTTTATAGGATTCCAAGTCTACTGGCGGAGAAGTATCCTTAACGGAAGTTTAAAGAATTAAGTTCGAGTTTGGTTTTCTTTTACCTTGTTGCCCTGTTTTCGTGTATATATATAAATTCCTATGTTTATATATAAGGTTTGATAAGATACGTACTTAATTTGTTGCATGGCATGATCAGGTTGTAACTTGTAAATCTTCACAGGATTTTCAGTTCGCTTGTGCTTTAATTTGTGGAGAAATAATATCCCAGAGAAAAATCTCATTAAGGACGTTTGTGTATGGTTGAATATTTCTTCTTTCTTGTGGTTTGTGCATGGAGAAACACCCTGATGATCAGAAAAACCTAAGGAAATCTGTGTATGGTTATGTCTTCTTCTTCTTCTTCTTCTTACGTTGTTATTCATGTAGTTTTCCTCTTTATAAGAGCACTAGTAGTGGGCTCAACAAACTTTGACCAAAATTTGACTAAAAAATTCACTTTTACAAATTTAGCTAGCCCGTTTTCAACAATATCAAATAATGGACTCAACAAATATTTCATTATTCTATTAAAATATTATTTTGAACTGTTCATTTATTTTAATTCTAATTGTAATTTATTCTTGTAAATTCTTTATTTTAATTATAGTGGATATTCTTTATTTATTTTACTTAAAAATTTTTGCTACTTGAAAACTAATAGGAATTTTACCTCTGGCACATATTCTATCATGTATTAGTTGAGCTTACAAGTTTTGTAAAATTGAGAATCGTAGTGAAAATTTTAATATATATAGAGAAATTATCTTGAAAGTTAATCATACTTGCAAAGTCATCACGGTGGCTTGGGGGGAGAAGCAAACAACGGAAAATAATGCATTTCTATTTGCGCGGGAGAAAAGCAAGCAGCGGAAACATAATATTTTAGTTTAAAAATAATATTTGGCTGGCTCCTTTAATTTGGCTCAACAAATTTGACTAGTGATATAATCTGAAGTTAAAATTACTATTCATTTATTGAGCTCATTGTTGTACTTTAGTTTACACTTTAGCTATTCTTTGCTAAAATTTAACTTTGTTAAGCTTACTACTAGTGCTCTAATAAGGTTAGACATCATGATATTCATGTTTGCTGGCGTCGATTAATTAGTTGAACTTGTAATTAATTAGTTTGTCTCGACTCTCTACGTACGTTCAAATCATGGGAAGATCAATACATACATACATACATACACGCGCCTAAGGCCTTGTTTGGA
The DNA here is from genome assembly GCA_003123785.1 of Pterocarya stenoptera. Classification (NCBI taxonomy): domain Eukaryota; kingdom Viridiplantae; phylum Streptophyta; class Magnoliopsida; order Fagales; family Juglandaceae; genus Pterocarya; species Pterocarya stenoptera. The sequence goes on along the minus strand of QEOT01124248.1, from coordinate 26,444 downwards.
TTGAGAGAATTTCTCAACTCATCTCATTTTATTTAATCATTATAATTTTTTCAACCTCTCACATAAAATACAATAAATAATTTAATTTTTTTAAATCTTAAAACAAAAAATATATATTTTAACAATATTTTATTTAACTTTAAACTTTCATCCCATCTCACCTTATCTCAATTTACTATCCAAATCTTCCCTGAGAAAGATGATGGCGCTATTGATCATAAAATGAGAATTGAAAGTGTTCCGTAAAACCACCACACAATGAGGGGTGGCATATGTTTCCATTGATCGATATATATTGGTTATAAGAGATGTACAAGGTAACATATAAATGAAAAGAAACAATTACAAGTTCTGCAAATGTAATCTCTTATAATATGGAGGATGCTGAAAATCCGGTGCAGACTTGTTGAAGGTGGATTTCCAGTTATCCTCAACAGGAATCTCCAACAATCATCTAAATAATAACATAATTTAATAATGTTAGCCGAAAATAAGAATAATTCAAGATATCATATATACACATACACACGCGAGTGCAAATTCTCCTACCATACATAAATTTATTTAATGAAAGATCAGTTCTTCTATATATTCAACAGTCATACACCACACAACCGTTGAGGAGAAAAAAATATAAAAACATATAAAAATAAAATAAAAACATATTTATAAGATGTAAGAAGCTTATGAGTAGAATTTTTCTTAATGAAAATAATAATTAGGTACTGTTCTCTTATATGAAAAAAAGACTTGGTCGTCATATATAATGAAGACAATAATTTGAATAATCTATTGGTGGGATGACTTTGATTCATTTATTGCATGCGAGCAATGTTAAGATATAAAATAAATAATAAAATCTAACTCTTTCCATCAGTTTAAATTTTTGGGGTAAGTGGTGATTTCATATGGTATTAGAGCAAAGGTCCTGAGTTCGAATTCTAACTCTATACTCTATTTTATTTATTAAATATTCCACTTGTTAAAACTACTCATTGAAGAAAAATCTAACTCACAAGTGAGAGGAGTGTTAAAATATAAAATAAATAATAAAATCTACCTCTCCTTAGCTACCAGATTAAACTTTTAAAATAAATAATGTGAAACCATTAGCTACCAGATTAAACTTTTAAAATAAATAATGATTTCACAAGCAAAACTCGATCACGAGAAGATGCACATTGATGTTAGCTGTGTCGCGCGAGATGATCGTACATTGAAGACTTTGTATTCCACCTCCTTAATTTGCATTATTAAAAAAGGATAGATGGATAAAAGTCAATTTCCAATAAAAGCGAACTCACATGAATGGTAGGATCAGAGCTTGTTGTTCCATGGTGTACGACGTACGTAGGCGAGCGTTGGTCAAACCTACGGCATCACTCTAATCATTATAGAATGAGTAATGTTATAAAGAAGTCATTATAGTAGTACACATTTTACACACATTATATGGCTTCTTTTCCTCCTCTCATTTTTCCTCTCATAATTTCAACTTTAAGAGATTGACGGTTTGGATGAAACTACGTATTATGTGCAAAATGACTGCAGCCAACTGAGGCTTCTCCCAAAAATTTTTCTTAGAGTATTGCAAGCAATATATCCTCCTTCCATAACAACACAACCTGCATATTTCTTACTCAAAAAAAAAAAAAAATTATTGTTCCACCAAATAAAAATTTATGTCCACTAAGCTCTTGTTTAGATTTGTAACTCATTTTATCTCATTATTACAATTTTTTAAAATTTTCACACAAAATATAATAAACAATTTACCTTTCTTAAATTCCAAAATAATAATAATATTAAAAATAATATTCTAACAATATTTTATTCAACTCATCTAAAACCATCTTAAGTCATTTCTGAATCCAAATCATCTCAACTCAATTAATTATAGATTATTGATTTCAAAGCACAATTTCATATTTTTGATATCTTATAAATACTTTAATATACGTTTTATTGCTTGTCAATACTCCTTACCTAGATTAGATTGAAACTTATTTACCAAACCTACTGTACGATAAATAATCGGATCTTCTACTTATGTACCAAACCTACTATTGTAAGACAAATGTGATAAAAAGGCTGTGAAATTAGGAAAATTTGAAAAAAAACAAAAAAGAGAATTACTAATTATGACCTAGCGACCTTGAGTTGAAGGGATGAAGCTCTACCACACTCTTGTTCTATTTGGCAGCCCAACTTAAGACCAGTGACCTAGCTAGGGCCCAAATTAACCACCCATTGCATTTACAAAATTGGGACATTTTTAAACTTGGGTCTTCCTCTCAGGACCCAAACCACCCCACCCCAATAAAAAGAGAGACAAAATTAAAGTCAACAGTAATTTATAAATCAAATTTTGTCACGTTAATTACACGAAGAGTACTGTGCTCGATCTAGACACCGGCTTACAATAAGAAATAGAGCATTGCTGATTTTGACATAGACTGATTGATGAGTGCATGTTCTGTTCTAAGTCATAAGATCATTGCAACTTTTGAGGAGAGAATTAAGAACTAACATGCGTCTAAATCCCTACTTTAAGCATTCTCTGGAATAAAAATTCTAAGAAAAACTCTAATCGCAGGACATCCTACTTGCCGCTGGGACGTTGAAGAAGAAAATCGCCATGATGAACCCGTCCTCCGTTGAAATGGTGCATTTTGATTATTCCTAACTCCCTAATTCCATCCCTAGATCTGCTCGAATCTCCCTTGCCCTCCCTTTGGTCGAAACCCCTTCCGATCACAGAACCATAACCCTCAACCTTCCGATCACAAAGCCTCCAAAAAGGACATGATCTTCAGAATCCGCAGCGATTTTGCCGAGATTAGCGGGAAATTTAAGACCGGCTTGTCAAAGCTATCGACCAACAAAACGGTGTCAGAGATCACCTAATTAGCTTCCAATTTTCTCCTGCAGCTTGGATCAGAGGAGGAGATCGGCAATGCTGTCGATGTAACCGAAGAGGTGATGGCCTTCGCAAGAAACATCTCGACGCATCCAGAAACTTGGATGGATTTCCCTTTCCCGATTGTATTTTTTCTCTTTTTTCAGTCTTTTCTTTGTCTATGATTATATGTGTTTCAACGTGCATTTGTAATATTTTTTTTTTTTTTTTTTTTGTTTATTTTGCCTACCGTTGATATTGATCCTGGAAGACCCGTAGTTGTGGTGATAATTGAGTTTTTCCATGTACTAATTAAGCTTTCTAGCCTGAATCCATGTCTGTAAAGCTCTGTAGCGCTTGAGCTTTCAGGACATGGTTCCGAAGATTTGATTTTGAAAGTTTTTTTTAATAATATAAGCGCTAACGTCAATGACGTGCACATACAGGACTGAAATTCTAAATGGGAACTAATTTGCTATTTAATTTATTGTACAATGTGCATTTAATTTAAAAAAATATTATTTTGTTTACTCAATTTGTTTTCTCGCTTTAATATCTCATATATTTAAAAAAATTTTAATTTATTTTACTTAATAGTTAAGAAAGTGATTATTAGTTTATTGATATATTTTTTATATTTTTTAAAAATATTTTAAAATAATAAAAATATATAAATAAAAAAATTGAAAAAAATAAATAAAAACACAATTATCACCAAACGGTCATGAAAATGAGCGGACAGCCCTCTAATTTAAACTAATTGTCAAGGGTCAACGATTAAAGTCAATGGTCCAGGGTCAACGTCAACAGCTGATATTGTGATGGGCAATGGCAGCGCAACTGAAGGCGGATGAGATCGAGTCTTTTAATTACATACCAGACTATCTGTATTTTGTGAACTTGATTCTGAAATATGATTTCAGAACTAACTAGCTAGCTACGATGAAGCTGGTTGGAAAGTACCAAGCGACAGCAAATTCACGATAAAAATTATGCAAAGAATCTACAAAAAAAACCCGAGGCTCTGATGCCATCACGTAGAAGAGTAAAATTAGATTTGTATATTTGATTTAATATTATGTCCAAGAAAGATGGCCACCTATTTTATATGAAATATGAAAGTAAATAAATACAATATCTCATTTCCTAGTCAAGATAATAGTATTCTAATCAAAATAAATCAAGCCATCTCTTCTACAGGGCGTTCTATAAATAGCCATGAAGATCAAGTTCGTTGCTATTTGCACGCTAGCTCCCATAAGCACGCAAAGAAACACTTGGTTTCTTATCCTCCTTATTCATCCCCAAGAATAATCCCACCAAAAGACACCCATATCCATGGCCACGAGTGCATCCAACTCTAACGAAAGCTCCAGCCAGAAAACCATCAAGGAGCAAACATTTTCAGGTCTTGGAAATCTAGTGAGGCTCCTCCCGACGGGGACAATCTTCACGTACCAATTCCTCAGCCCTGCCTTATCCAACTATGGCCACTGTAACACCTTCAAGTACAAGTTGCCCACCTCCATCCTCGTTGGTCTCTGTGGTCTGGCTTGCTTCTTTTCTACTTTCACCGACAGTTATGTCGGAGATGACAAGAAAACCCACTGTGGGATTGCAACGTTGAAGGGTCTTTGGCCCTCAACGGCGTCCAAGAACGTCGACTTGTGGTCCAATAAGCTTCGGTTTGCCGACTTCGTTCATGCCTTCTTTACGGCGTCTGTGTTTGGAGTCGTCGTGCTTTTGGATCAAAATACTGTGGGGTGCTTCTATCCAGTGTCGGCTTCCACTGAGAAAACTTTGCTCAAGGTGTTGCCTCCTGTTGTTGGTGCGGCGTCGAGTGTGGTTTTCATGGCTTTTCCTTACAAGCGCCATGGAATCGGATACCCTAAAAGTAGTAGTACTACTGAGTCTTCGAAGGATTCCAAGTCTAGTACTACTAGTACTACTGGTACTACTGCAGCAGTATCCTCAATGACGACAGAAGTCTAAAGAATTAAGTTCGGGTGTGATTTTCTTTTACTTACCTTGTTGCCTTGTTTTCGTGTGCGTGTAATTAAATTCCCATGTTTATAATTAAGTTTGATGGATTCGAACTTTGTTGCATGGCGTCGGGCCGCCAATTATAACAGCTTGTACGTGAATCTTCTAGAGATCAAATTAAACCCTTTAATTCTTGTGCAGGTTTGTGCATGGAGAAATATCCTTGAGAAAAACCCAAAGAAATTAATTTGTTTATGGTTCTAATGTAATATTTCAGCTTCTTCTTTTTCTTACGTACGTTGTTGCCTAACGTCAATATTCATGTAGTAGCTAGTTTCCCTGATCTTTCTAAGGTTAGACATTATATGCAATATGTTTGCTGGCGTCTCTTAGTTTGTCTCTTATACGTACGTCCGTACGTTCAATTCATGGGAAGAATACATACATGCATACACGCACGTACGTATTTTCTAATGGGAAAGATGATGGCCGGTGTTACGTACCAATGATATCATGAAATGAGAAATATTAATTAGAGGGGTAAGACTCTCCAACAATCACCTAAAAATAACATACTATAAGAAAAACAGGTATTTGTGACCACTGTTTTGCAACGAAAATGATTATTTGTGACGACAACAGACTCATTTTAACTGAAAATAATCATTTCGTTAGAAATAATTAGTCGCAAAAGATCATTTTTCTTGTAGTGATAATTTAATAACATTTAAAATAATTAGAATAATTCAGGATATCGTACCAATTAAATGATCGATGATCTAACTTGTCATGATTTATACACCTCATGTAATTAAATCACGTATTTAACGGAAATAATAAGGTGTGGTCAGTTATTGACGTAGGATTGTTATGATTTATCTTATATTGTGACCATTTCATCATGTCATATATATATGGTCCCAATTAGACAAGTACTACTGGTGAAGACGCACATGATGATGATTGATCATGGAGCTGTGTCGAGATGATCGTTCCTTGAAAATGTTTTATCCCACCTCATTTGCATTATCAAATAAGGACATATCTATGGACAAAATTAATTACTCAATTTTCAATTAAAGTTAACTCAAAAAAAGTGGTAGGCCGAGCTAATTGAACGTTGTTTCGTAGTGGTCGAGGCGCACACTAGTCAGGATTATTGATAAAGAAAAATTATTCTCATCAATCACTATTCACGCATACTTTTATATATACTTGTACACAAATATAGCAACCTGCAGAAAGAAAAATAGAAAAGAGGAGGGATAAATATCGGATCATGAGATCATGGAGGTGTCGGCCATGAACTAGTGATCAAAGTGGAGTGGCTCATGGGCTAGCTTCATGCGCAATACCATAATTAAGTGGCACATCATCATGAGGTTCACGCGTTAACATAGATAGGATTTTTAGATGATCCATCATCTTGTGGAAATCATGTGGTGTGTGTAAGCTGTTGACGGGTAGCTAGACAACTATAGTTTGATCTGGTTTGGATATTAAGCTCAGTTCAACCCATCTCATTTAATTATTATAATTTTTCTAAATTCTTACATAAAATGTAATAAATAATTCAACTTTTTTAAATCTCAAAATAATAATAAGATTACAAAAATAATATTATGACAATATTTTATTCAACTCTCAACTCTCATCTCATCTCAGCTCGTTTGGATACAGAAACAATCTTATCTCTCATATCATCATTACAACTTTTCTAAATCTTCACACAAAATATTATAAATAATTCAGCCATTTCAAATCTCAAAACAATAATAATATTAAAAAATAATATTCTAACAATATTTTATTCAGCTGATCTAAAACCATCTCATCTCACTATCCTGCACTATCCAAACTGCACCTTAACATATATTTGAGTAGTTCTAACAAAAATAGAGAATAGAACCCATACATGGAGAAAAGAGGGAAAAACTAAAAAAGAGACTAGTAATGGTCAAGTGTGGCAAATAGGGGTCTAAAAAAAATTTTGAAAAATCGATTGAACTAGATCAAACCGTAAGCTATCTGGTGCGATACCGATTGTTAAGAACCAAAACGGGTCCTAAACCCGTGCGGCGCGCAGTAATGGCTTTCATATTTCAAAAATCGGTTTAAACCAAACCAAACCAGTATATATATTTATAATTTTTTATATTATATTATATATTAAATTTTTAATTAATATAACATGAAATTCTAATATTATTATTCAAGTAATCTTATAACATAAAATTAATATAATATATAATATAACATAGAATTAATCTTGTAACTTTTAATATAACATTTAATATAACATATAAGTTTTAATCTTATAATATAAAAAATTTAATCTTAAACATAAATATTAATATTAATTTATTAATATAAACTTACTTTTCATATATATATATATATCAATGATAAATACATTTTTGGCATAATAAATTATATAATATACATATATTCTTTTTGTAAATACATTTTTTCACATTTGATCATATATGTTCATATAAAAAGTCTAGTACTTGACTATAGTTAAATTCAATACTATACTAGTATATGTGTTAATTATTATAAAATAATGTACTTATATTATAATATAAATAGATTAATAGTTTAGTATATGTAAACATCATATTATTACTAACATAGATAATATATAAAATTGAAAAAACTGAACCGAACCGGACCGAAATCGAAAAAATCAAAAGTTTCAGTTTTGGTAGTGAAAGACCAGTCCAATATCGATTCTTAAATTCTCAAAACCAATGTATACCAGTTCAGTTCTAAAAAATGTACAAAACCAAATTAAACTAGAATGGTTACACCCCTAGTGGCAGAGGAGATGGTGTATAGGAGGAGAGGCTTGAAGCTCCTCCCTTCACCCCAGAGCTAGCCAGCAATGGATCTCATGCAACCTTAATAGGAACTCTTCTTCTGTTTTTTACTCTAACTCTCAATAAGAATTGAGTCTAGAAGGAGATGTGAAAAATCAAAAGTTTCAGTTTTGGTAATGAAAGACCAGTCCGATATCGGTTTTTAAATTTTCAAAACCAGTATATACCATTTCAGTTCTAGAAAATGTACAAAACGAAATCAAACTAGATCGGTTACACCCCTAGTGGTAGAGGAGAGGGTGTATAGGAGGAGAGGCTTGAAGCTCCTCCCTTCACCCCAGAGCTAGCCAGCAATGGATCTCATGTAGCCTTAATAGGAACTCTTCTTCTGTTTTTGACTTTAACTCTCGATAAGAATTAAGTCTAGGAGGAGATGTCCGGCTAGCCTGTAGATTTAATACCGAAGGAGATATATATATTGTTAAAGACTTTTCAGAAAAGAATATACCTATAATTTGCAAAAATGAACAGCGAGACTTTAAAATTTTTCAAAAATGAAATCTATGATTTGCTCACTAAAAAAATTTTTAGGCATAGTAAGTCACCTTGGTCTTGTACCGCTTTCTAAGTTTAGAAAAATGCTGAGATTGAGAGAGGGATTTCTCACCTAGTTATTAATTACAAACCCCTAAACAAGATATTGAAATAAATTAGGTATCTTATTCCCAATAAGAATAACCTGATCCACAGACTTAGTGATGCTTCAATTTTTTCTAAGTTTGATATGAAATCTGACAAATACAAATTAGTGAGAGTGAAAAGAGTCTTCCTCCATAGCCACCATTGCTTTCAACGTGGGTAACTTTGTTATTGTACGAATCAACAACAACAATTACCCTCTAGTGTAAGCAACTCCTAGCCTTGATTGAGAGCCAAGATCTAGTCGATCATCTCCTTCATGAGGACTCTACCCCTTTAGAATTTGATAGCCCTCTTAATGGAGCATCGAGCTTGGGCAAACCAGAACAAACACCAGATTACCTTTAGTGTCGCAAATTTGACAGCTTACTAAGAGGGTGGATCATTGGCACTCTCTCGAAAGAGGCACTTGTCCTCGTTGTGGGCTTGGACTCTGCCCACCAAGTCTAGGTGGCCCTCAAGGCAGTGTATGCCCATGACTCTCAGGAGCGAGAGTTTCACCTTACTCAACACCCATGACGCCCCTTGCAGATCACCTCTAAACCTTTAAGGGCTTTTGCGACAACTTGGCTTCAATCGGACGGCCAGTTGCTGATAAGATGAAGGTGTTTTCCCTGTTGAACAACCTCAGTGCCCATTATGAGCCGTTCACCATCTCGATGCTAAAACCCCCCATGTTGTCCTACGACGAGATCCCCCCCACTCCTCCAAAGGTATAAGATTCGCACTTCTCTTCATGATTCTAACTCATCTTTTGCTTTCTATGGATAGCAGACAGGTGCACTGGCCTCTAAGGACCACTGTGGTGGTGGCCGAGGGTTTCACCTTGCAAGCCATTCGGCCCAAGAGTCTCACACAGGGGCTCCTTCAAGAGCTCGCTCTTCTACACGTGAGCCCAATGATCGGCCAATCACCACAAGGTCAGTGACCTACCAGACACCTATCAAATCTGTGGTTGTGGTAAAAAAAGCCATGTTGCTCTTAAGTACTGGAACAAATTTAATCACTCGTTCCAGCCTGATGATATTCTTCAATCACTGGCTGCCATGATGTTGGAAAATCTTTCTCCTGATAATGAATGGATTGCAGACACTAAAGCATCTACCCATATGACAGGTAATCCGAGTGTGCTTGAAAATTTATGTCGCTATTTTGTTATTGAAGTTGTCATTATTGGCAATGGTAGTTCTCTTGCTATTACACATATTAGTGATACGTACATAAATAATGATACCACTAAAATTAAATTACGTGATGTTCTTTTAGTGCCAGCACTTGCAAAAAACTCGTTATCTATTGGGCAACTTACCAATAATTATCCTTATAACTGTGAATTTTATGGTGTTGGTTTTGTTGTTAAGAAACGGGAGATCAACCGTGTCCTAATGAGCGGATGACGAAAGGGTAATCTTTACACCTTATCTACACCTTACGAAGCACACTTCTCCACTCATTTCTGGACTGCCTCTAAAGAAGTGTGGCATTAGTGTTTGGGATATCCTCAGGTCTCTGCTATCCAAGTCCTCAAATTCAAAGGACTTATTCAAATTTTTTGCACCAATAAAGCCCAATATGTTTGTGAAAGTTGCCATTTAGGCAAACTGAGCAAATTTCCTTTTTTTACCTTCTTCTAGTTTCAGTCATACTATTTTTTATAAAGTTTATTATGACTTATGGGGACCTGCCCCTGTTATTCCTGTTGGTAAATTTCATTACTATGCATGCTTGGTTGATGCTTTTCTAAATTTATGTGGTTCATTCTGCTCTGCAAAAAATCTAATTTTTTCTTGACTTTTTAAATTTTTGAAAAATATCTAGAATGTTAATTCAATAAAAAAAATTTCAAACCAATGGTGGTAGTGAATTTGCTAACACTCAGTTTACCCTCTCATTTTAAAACAAGGCATCATTATTCATTAGTTTTCATGCCCCCATACCCCTAAACAGATTATCGTTGTGGAATGTCATCATCGTACTATCCGTGAACTTGGTATGACGATGCTTTTCCACAGTGGTGTTCCAAAATGTTTTTGAATTGAAGCCTTTGCTACTACTACATTTTTAATTAATCGTCTTCCCACTACTACTCTTGATTTACAATCACCTTTTTCAATTATTTATGGAACTTTTCCTGATTATTGTTCTTCGCGTGTTTTTTGTTCCAAATGTTATCCATATACTTGGGACACCAAACAAAATAAATTTGATCAAAAAATCTTACCATGTGTCTTTTTAGGCTATAGTGATCAGCATCGTGTGTACAAATGCTATCACCCACCTACTTGCCATACTTACACTTCTCGCTATGTTGTTTTTTATTAATTTAATTTTCCTTATAAACATCCTGGGAACCTTCACCTCCACCCTCTGACATGACTTTGTCTATATTTGACATATGGATTGTCAATTAACTTATAATTGTGTTATTCCATAAGATATAATATTATTTTTTAAAATTTTACATGACTATGTTAAGGTTGATATGGTGATTAATGGATCCAAATTTCAACGAGCGAAATTCTGATCAAATCATCAAATATGCTCGCTTATAATTTGATCTGGACTTCTAATCTTTTTTCTCTGTTGAATACAAAAACTCATTTCTTCAAATCTTTAAAACAAAGCCAGAACCAAGAATAATATATAGCTTAGATCAGCTTAGAACCAATTCCGCGAGGCTTGTTTTGGTCCATAGAGTGAATAACTGTTTGGTCAACCCTTGAGAGCCGGATTTATATAAAATTTGACAAAGAATAAGTAAAGCCTGGCCTACTGATTAGGTCCAGCTTGAGGCACTATATAACCAGAGACTGATGAACAATTTGGTACGTACATGGTACCAACATTATGTCATTGTTATGTACAAACAATTCCATGAGGCCGATATTTTCAGGCAAAGACAAACACTTTCACCATGATTTTAGGGCAAAATCATGTTTGGTAGTACCCAATTCTGAGGCCTCTTAGCAGCTTCAGCTCATACAGATTCTATCTTTTATGCAAGTAAATGTGGATATAGAAATGAAAACTTTCATCCTCAGCCTCTTCCTTGAACAATCAATCCATGAGGAGAGCCAGTTGTTGAAATCCAATTCAACACAATTTAATGAAAGCAAAGAGCATATAAAACAATGGAAGAAGAGGGAAAGCACAAGAGGATCAGCCCGGCAAAGTAAGGCAGCTTGATTTTCCCATCCATTGAAAAGGGTCGTTCAAATGAATTATTCATTTCAAAGGAGTTCTATTATCATTATTCAGAACACTCAACTCCATTACCAAAACAACTAAGAACGATCATAACGAACAGAAATTCGCTGCTGTATGGGACTCCTGCAAGAAGGGCAATCCTTCATACCCCGTTTCTCATGGAGCTCATTGCATGTTGGACACACTACCTGATGAGCACACGGAAGAAAAACCACAGACATCTCCTCTGAAAGGCACATCACGCACTCCCGTTCACGTTTGACACCAGCACCAGAGTAGTCCTGAAAATCTTTTACAACTTCAGAGATATAAGGGATCCAGGGATCCTTGTGATCTGGGCTATTTTTTAGGTCCGTGAGTCTGGTGACATAACCTCCATCAATGCCCCTCCTGAGTGCAGCAATTTTTGAAGAATCAGTTTTCAGTCTCAATTGGGCGATCTCTTTTTCAAGCTTCTGAATATCATCTTTGTATTTCATCAGATTCTTCTCTGCTTTGGATTTAATCATATTCTCCTTTGATCTTGCAGAAGCCTCGATTTCTTCTCTTTCTTTTTTAATGGAATTGGCTTGCATAAGTAGTCCTCCCTTTACTTTCTCCTCATGTTTCCATCTATCCTGTGATATATATTTTTTTTCCCTTTTCAATGAGAAAGGGTGCAGAGATAAATTCATAATCACAGAAGCACCTTGAGGAACTGTGAATTTAACAGTAGTATGCTCTAACATTTGACTGCACTATTAACATGAACTCTCGAACGATGGCTCATACCACAATAATGATAATAATATACTTTTACACTTCCAAGATGCTTCAAAAAAATTGCTTCAGGAGTAATTTTTGGTCAGCAAAAAAGAGAGATGCTTCAGATGTACTAAAGAAAATAAAATGGACAAAAGTCTCAGGAGCTTCATAGCTTAAAAATGTCTGCATACATGCTGTGCACAGGCCCTCAAGCATGTGCTGATAAAAAAGTGGAACAAATGTAAACAAGTCCGGATATGTTAGGATTATCCTTATTCAATGCCTGCATTGGATTTCCTTTTAGGCAGAGGGACCTAGGTTATTCCATCAATCAAGGATTTGCTCAACCTGGAGGCAAATTATAGCGTTTTTGTTATATTCTGAGGGGGCGTAACTTTTGTTATTATTTATTGCTGTATATTCAAGAAATCTTGTTGAATCTATTTAAGGGTTGATCTAAAGGTGCAACAGATAATGTCATCGCACCCAACCTAGGCAATAGATTGGGGATGAGAAACTCCCACCGCCCACATCATGCATTGGTTAGCCTCACTCAATACAACTGAAGAATGAGCCATTAAAGCAATATAACAAGGCTGTTTTGTTTTTTTTGTTTTTTTTGTTTTTTTTTTTTTTTTTGGAGGGGGGTTGGAATTAAATTTTGAAAACATACCTCAAATCGCTCCTCGAGAACTTTAGCTTGCTCCAATTCCAGTAGCAGCTGTTTTACTTTGAGTTTTTCTGTCATTAGTTCTTGCTGCAACAAGGTTTTTTGCTTCTCCCATGACTGAAATTTCATCAGTGTCGTCTTCTCCCTCTTTGATACCTCCTGACAGCTTGCAGCTGACTCTTCCACATGTAATTTCGCAGCTTCCATGTCTTTCCTCAGTTCAGTATTCTCAACCTCAAGCTTTCGGAAAGTAGCATTAGCTCGCTCAACCTGCCCACTAGCCTTGCACAAAGCATTCTCCATCTCAGATAGCTTCTTCATAGTGTTTTCCTCCAGAGTCTGCTTCTCTTTCTTGAGTCGTTCAACTTCTTCTTTCTCTTGCCTCAATGTCTTGAGTTCGGCCTTGTCCTTACCCAGCCTACGAGCAGCCTGCATAACTTTCTGATTTGCCCATTCAGTCCACTCATGGAGCTGATTTTGCAATTCCCGAACCCTTGGAACTAGTTTCAAAATCATCTCATCCTTCCTGTCCCGGGGAACCCACTGCCCTAGAGACCGATCATATGGTATCCCAGCGTAACTACTCTTAGGTGGCTCAGCATTACCGCTGACGGGCACCAAAGCAGAGTTACTCTTTGTAGGAAGTGAAAGAGAAAGCTCAGTATTGGCAGCTGATAATGGAGGTGGTGTACTAACTGATGCCAATGAAAGCGGAGAATTAACTTCATGTAATTTGGTTAAGGTATTGGTCTTAGACAATGCAGAAATATTATTAACACTTTCTGGGTCGGAAGCTGCCGAGGAAGAGGGTCCAGAGCTGGTTGAAAGACTATGGTTACCATTGTCCTGAGGCACGCCAACTCCCATAGGCTTGCTTATCTTTAAGGAAGCATTTTTTAGATTAATGGCAGTGGCGTCCGTCACAGATTTTAATTTCTTATCCAAGATTAAACCACCAGAACCACTCAGCTTCCCTCCTCTTGAAGATCCTTTAGATCCATACGTCCGGTAATGTTTGTCCACATGATGTGGCTTCTGTCGGAGCATGTATTCTCTCTTGGTACTACCAGAATGTACCTTTCTACTTCCCCCAAACTTCTCTTCCATGGCAGGAGATTGACATGTTCCTGCAACATTAAAGGATCTATCAACAGTATCGGATGTTGTATTTGTGCCCTCTCCTTTCTCTGATACTAGCCCGTTGAGAACAAGCGAACTCTTTGGCTTTGTAAGGTTGGGAATCCCTGCCATAGTGGGTGCCTCGGATTCAGTACCATGAGAACAAGTAAATGGTTTCAGAGGACTTGGAAGATTCAATTCCAAACTTTTGGTTTCTGTTTTCAACTGGGGTTGAGTGGAAATACAAGAAATCCCACCTGAGGACCCATCGCATGCAAAAGTACTCAAATGGTCTCCACCCACTGCACAAGCATGTGACACATTCATATCACAAATCAACAAGCACCACATTGCATCCCCAGTGCTGAAGAAAGGCCTAACTTCTTGAAGAACACAAACCAACTCTGCCAGTACATACTTCTCCAGCTGCTCTAAATCCTCAAAATAGTACTCTCTTGAGGGATCTCTCTCTTGGCCACTTCTAAGAAATGCTAAAGCATTATCCACTATATTTGTCACTGTATCTTTATACCCATAACAAATGCCAGACCTTAAGATAGCCTTAGTAGCAACTTCTTCTGTGCAACCGCAAGCAACAATTTTTTTAATTGCACTCTTGAAAATGGCATCTAAATTGCTTAAAACTAGTTCTTCAAGATGAGCTTCTGTAAGATCACTCCAATCAGCATCTTGGGATTCACCTGCCTCTATTTCTTCTCTAGGCCGGCTAGGCCCAACCTCAGATGAGCCAATAGCACTAGACAACCCAAGGTCAAGTTTCAACCCATCAGAATGGTCCTGGTTAACACTACACAGATCACAGGCACTTG
>QEOT01124248.1:0-11270 GCA_003123785.1 Pterocarya stenoptera | reverse complement strand
TTTTTTTTTTTTTTTTTCCTGTATTTTATTTCATTTTATTTTATGCTTAGAGCATTGCGGTGTCGTCTCTGGTGTCTCTCTTATATTTTCGCATTCAATGGGGGTATTTTTATTTCCAATTTTGTGTTAACCATACCAACTAACCATGGTTAGCCAAATATGCTTCCCAAACTAACCATGGTTAATGAAAATTTGCACCAACTCTTTTTTTTTTTACTTTTTCTTGTCATGAATTATGTTTTAAAAAAATAAAATAATTGATTGAAATTACTAAATATCACAAGAAATATAAATATGTTTTACAAAAAACCACCATTTGATGCCATTTGGATAGTGAGATGAGATGGTTTTAGATGAGTTGAATAAAATATTATTTAAATATTATTTTTTAATATTATTATTTTTTTTAGATTTGAAAAAGTTGAATTGCTTATTATATTTTGTGTGAAAATTTAAAAAAGTTATAATGATTAGATGAGTTAAATTGAGATGAGATGAGTGAAGATCACTTCTAAATCCAAACGGGATAACTCATCATATTTTTTTAAAGTAAATTAGTTGTTGAAGAATAAGAAGCCTATCCTACTATCTAGAAGTTACGTGAAAAAGAAATTTTTAACGATGGAAATTATTATTTTTTCAAATAGAGTGCATGCGTTTTGCATATTTTAAAATTGTATTAACATTATTCGTAGTAAAATGTTTATTCCTACCTTGATTAAGCACTTAATAATGAAATAATTAAATAAAATTTTCTCAACCAATAACACTACAAAAACATGGTACCTATCATATTATTTTATAAGTAACATAGAATATACTATGCCACTGAATTTATCCTCTCAATTTGACCGCTCATATATTTATTTTATTTTTTAATATTTTTTTATGTAATGGTTAAGAAAGTGATTATTAATGTATTGACTTTTTTAAAATATTTAAACATGTTTGAAAATTGTTTGAAATAAAAAGTAAAAAAGAAAAGGAAAGTGCAGTTCCATTAAGGGCCACACCAAGTGGATAAATTGAGGGGGCATAGTAGCACTACTCTATATTTATTTAAAGAAGTATAATTATCAAATTTCTTTTTTTATATATATAATAACAATCAAATTTCTCCAACACAAAACATAGCAAAAGTTGGTCCAAAAAAATAAAGAGAGAGATAAAAAAAAAATAGAGAGAGAAAGAAGAAGCCAAGTTTGAAAAATGGGCGAAAATAGACTTTCAGCCACCACAAGTTTAAGTAATAATATGAAAAAGTATGAAGAAATATGCAAGTAAATAGATGATAGAGATTATTTGGACAATGACTAGTCTAATCTAGAGGAAGTTTTAAGTAAACCACCAGTTAGAGGTTAAAGTACTAGTTTTAAAGTACCATTTAACACTCTTTTCTCATGGTACAAAAGTAATACAAAGTTTGGAGCATAGAAGATTTTTAAAATGAAATATAATTATTTTAATAGGGAAGTGGATAGATAAATAATAATAATAAATTATGAAAATTTAAAACTCAAAAATTTCAATTACAAAGAGGAAGAAATTGATCGAGGATAATTTTTGAAGGAGTTTTGAATAAATTGGTTGGCGTAGAGTCTTTCTATTATGTTTGGATATTACAGTGCCCCACACAGGAATGAAATGAGGATAAAGCGTCAATACGGACAAGGCCCAAGGAAGAGGTAACAGAAGCCTAGATATTTTATGTAATGTCGGAACTCATGTTTATAAAAGAGCTTTATATTTCTAATTAAATGAATTCTGCTGCAAAACTTTCTCTTAGATTTATAGATGTAAATTGAGGAGACATGGTAGCACTACCCTAAGTACATATTTGTTGTTCTCTTTTTTAATCAATTTCTTTAATTGAACACTTAGCCCCAATTTGGATATAGAGTTGCTTGTACGGAAAACTCATCTCTTATCCAGACGCTTGCTAAAGAGGGACTTAAGACAACTTCATGTGTTTTCAAATAAGACAAAAAGGTCACTCAAGTGACCGTTGGATTGAGAATGCTTTTCAGAAAGCTTCACGGGCTGAGTAATGAGAAATTCACTGCCCCTCACCCACCCTCACCATCTATGCAAAGCCCATCTTCAAGGCAAACCCACCATGTGCCTTTTTGCACCAAACAGTAGCCATTTTGAACCACTAAATGGCATGGGTGAGGGCTCCTTCTCAAATCCACAATGTCATTGCCCCTATCAATCTGTTGCATGTTGATTATGCAGCCGAACGAGAAGCATTTGAAGCACCCTTGTAATCGCCGTACAGACCATTCAACATCATGGTTGGAAGGCAGCAGTTCCTACAAATGCATTGACACCCACGGCTCCGCAACCCATATCCTTTGAACTCATGCTTGGTAAGTCCCTTCGACCCAACTCTTCAATGACTGCCCCCATTTCCATACACTCACCTCAGCTTGTTTAGCCAGAGATTCCCTTGCCCCCTAACCCAAAGTCTGGTTAGTAGCATTTAGGGTTTTGAGATTTTCGAAATCTCGAAACAATGTAGAAATTGGAGTGTTATACACCACATTTCATTTCAAATTCATGCATGCCGACACAAATGAAACCCACCATTCCAGCTCGTTGCAAACACCGCACCTCAATTTAGAGATCTAACCATAAACTCCAACGGGCACATTCTATCACAACCACGGCTCCAAGGACATGGTCTTTCTAAGTATGTGAATTTAATTTCGATAAAATTTTCAATGCACAAATATGTTGGATGTCTATGATTTGATGTTGCATAATGAAATTGTTAATATGTTGTGATGTCTATGGTTTGATGTTGCATAAGGAAATTGTTGAAAATATTTTCTTGTCTAATTAATTCATAGAAATGTTTTTTAGGGAAGTACAAAGATGTGCCTTATTGTTTTTGCTAAGATTTTGAGAATATGGGCATAGAACATTTCTCTTATTAGAATCTACCTCCAAAATGTACATTCATAATTTCAAATTAGAGAGCCCACAATGTCTTGAAAATAAGCTAGAAACAAGTAAGAATATTGATTAGAGAGCCCCAAAAACTTTTTTTTAACCAGCCTAAAATCTAAACTGTACAAGAATATTGATTAGAGAGCCCCTAAAACTATAGAAAGGTATAGTTAGAGTATAAAGGGGGAGTATACCACAAATAGACTTAATGACAGAAAGAAAAGAGTAAGAAATCACATAAATGAAAACTAGAGAGACAAAGTGACTGACATCCACTCGTAGAGTGTAATGAACAAAACAACCATTAGGTAATCTATTATCCTTGGAGTCTTGGAAACTCTAGCTATTTATTTCCCTCCATATGCACCACATCAAACAACACCAGATCGTCTTCCACAAGGTCATTCCACATAATATATGAAGTATAAAATATGTTAAGACTCATGTATTAGTTTTTCGTGTTGACTGGCTTCAATAACAGATTGGCAATTGCAAATTGTGCCTAACTAAGTCCCAAAAAGATTTCAGTGAAACCTTTATTGTGTTTACCCTATCAGATTATTGGAGAAAGTGTCATTGCTTAGTAGGCAAAAACTCATTTCACATAGAGCGTTTGATTAGTAGGCAGTCTTCGAGCCCTGTTTTTTATTCCTTATTGTTTTACATGTACTTTTGAATTAGTTTATATTAAGCTTAATACACTTTGGACTTTTTTGTTCTAATAGCGTTACTACTTAGGCTCTTCTCCATCACTGCGTGCATCACAACAAATATGAACTATTTTCCCTCCACACCCATTACTTGTATTAATTCTTTATAATACATTTTCTTATTTCGGTACTACTTGCTATGTTGTTTTACATGTATGAACTTTTTTTTTTGGCATCCATACTTGAATGTAGCTACTTTTTTTTGTACTTGAATGTAACTACTTTCATGAGTAAACTTATGTCTAGTGAAATAGAGGGGATGTAATGTGACTAGTCTTAGAAAATACTGCCTGAAAACCCTTTTTTTATTAGAATGTATGACTGTCGACTTGATTTTACCAGTTATGGATACCCTCTCTATTTTTTAGATCAAATGGCTTTCTATTTATAGCCAAGTGCAACACCCAGGTCAAAATTTGTTGTGATGAATTAGGAAATTTTATTTGATTTGCTAATGCTAAATGTAAATCCCAAAGTCTACTGAGCCATCGTTCAAGCTGTTTTCCATATTTAGCACAGAAAAAATGTATAGGCAATTAGAAACCATGGCCTTTTACAAAAATATGGATCTATGAGATTTTTGGCAGTTTGAGGGATAGTTGATTGGCAATTTGATTTTTGTATTTGCTAGTGCCTTTTTGGTATTGATAAAGATGATTTGTATTTGGCGATTGTTTTTAGTTAAAGGGTTTTCTTTTTGGAGGACTTATCATAACTTTTTCCTAGTCAAATTTTATACATTAGAATGAGAGAGGGAATTTTATGCATTACTTAAAAATCACCTAAATGTGATGGTCCTAATTAGTCAACTTCCCTATCAAGTTTATCCTATTTACTCATAATATTTTTTCATGATGCATGTAGTTGGTTGTCGCTGTGAGTTTAATTTAATTAGATACTATTTTTTTTTTTTTTAGTTTGATTAAGGAAGATGCACGTAATTAATGCATTGCTTTAGTACCTGATGTATTATGATGGAGGATACAATACTGAGGTTAATGCATTGCTTTAATACCCAACTTATTATGATGTTCAATACATTGTTGTAAGTAATATTTCTGTTTTTCATGTCTACCCTACCAAAAGAACTATTCTACTTGACATGAGGTTATAATTTTGCATATTTTACGAACAATTACTTGCATTTCCATATTATCAATTTCTTAGCTATTAAACATGGATGATCCGGAAACAAAATTCCTGATCAAGAAATTTGGGGCGCTGGCATGGAGGAGGTATTCATTGATATGCTTTACCGGGACACCATTCATGGTAGATTAAGGATTGACAAGATCACGAGTAGAGAGGATACCACTTATGCTGAGTGGCTCACCGCTGTTGGTGTGAGGGTGTTTGACGCGAGCTAGATTCAGGGCAAAATTCAAAGGTTGAAGGGCCAATAATGTCTATTTACCGATCTAATGAACCAAACCAGGATGGGTTGGGATCCTGACACGAAGACGGTAATAGGGAGAGATGAGGCTTGGGAAAATGCCATCAGGGTAAAAAAAAATTAACTTGTGCTCTTATTATCTAATTCTTCTTGTGTCCAACTTTATTATTAACATATGTGTATTATGAAAGTTTTAGGTTAGAAATAAATGAGAAAGGTTTCGGACATTTGGCCTACCAAAGTACGAGTTGTGAGTTGTGCACCATATTTGGTGCTTCAGTTGCATACGGGACCTTGCAACACGCCTAAAAACAATCGCTCCCAAATAGTGACAAGGAGCGGCAGCTTGATTCAGAGATGCGAGCTCGGCGCGCTCCCACATTGGGTAGTCGATAGGGATCTCGCATTGAGGTTGATGACATCGATGTTTTGATGGGATGGGATCACACTCACTCAGTGTAGATACACATTCATCACGTAGGCATAAAAAAAAAAAATGAGCCCGCTCAATCAAGAAATCTCTAGATGCCTGGATGAGGTTAAATGCACACAGATCGCGCGACATAAGCGGTATAAGGATGGGGAAGCTATGGGTTTAGTGAAGTGCATCAAAGGATCACAGCCTAGTGAGGGCAGAGATGGAGGTTACAATCCGATTAGTCATTGTATGACATTGCTCAGCGACATTTCCCCACGACTGGAGGGCCCACAATGGTATCGTGCAATAAAAGAGTTATGTGACCTTGATATGTGACAGTGCTTCTTGTCGTTAGATCCCGTCGGGAGGGAACTTTGGGCCTGGAATTGTTGATGAGCATGCATGATAATTATCATTTATTTATTTCCACTCTTGCTATCTATATTTCTATGACTACTACTCTATTTCCGTGTTTATTACTTTATCTCCATGACTGCTACTTTATTTGTTTCATGTGACGATTATGTATTGGTTTGATGAGTTTATGTTATTGGTAATTATGTTGTGTTAAACTTTTTCCATGATCTTTGGGATGTGATATTAAGTGCGATATTTATTACTAATATTTTTTCTTACCAAGAATATGTTGGATGGTTGATGAAAACTTAAAAATAAATGAGTAACACTTTCTGAATTAAAATATAATGTTGTCAATATATGAAATTCTAATTCTTAACTATTTTGGTCGGACAACATAGTAGAACGTGGTAGAGTATGGATGATACGAATTGGTTAGCAGGAACCTCCTCGATGGACGTGAACCTCGATACGTACGACATCTTTCCTAATGGGAGTGCGACTGATAGTAGTAATGAATTTGCAGAAGACAAGGTTGGAATCATGGACCTTGTTGGGAATCTCGGTCGTTGACAGAGACAGAATCTCAAACAGTAGCAACATAATACCGGCCTACGGGGACATCAATATATTCTAGAAGTTTTGAATGGAAATCAGGGGAATTTTCGCAAGTTATTCCGAATGGAGGTTGATGTCTTCTACGCATTATGCTCCTTGTTACGGAACAATGAATTTTTGAGGGATTCTAAAAAATGGGTGACTATCAAGAAACAAATAGGCATATTCAGTTTGATAGTGGCGCTTGAAGAAGAACAACGCATTATGGCTTAATGGTTTCAACATTCAATAGAAATTATTAATCGGCACATAAGAAAAGTCACACAGGCCCTGTGTGGGTTTGGGACACATCTTATTCACCCAAAACACACATCCGGAGTGCACCCAACAATCGCAGCCAACCTGAGAAATTATCCTTAGTTTGAGGTAAACAGTTTTTCGTACATAATAAAGTATAATAAGGATTATGCAGTAGTTTTGCTTAAATTATTTATTTGAACGTAGGCAAGCATAATCAGATGGGCTATTCGTTTGCAGCAATACGTTTGTGCGATTAATGGGACCATGATCGACGCCATTGTACCTAAAGAGGTACGTGAGACATTTTGCAATCAGCATGGATGAGTTGTCTAAAACGTCTTGTGTATATGTGACTTAAATATGAAGTTCACATTTCTGTACACTGGTTTAAGGGAACCGCGCATGATACATACATATTTATCAATGCATTGAGTCAGGCTTGCAAACAATTTTCATGGCATTTGGATGGTAAACATCTAATATTATTTAATTATTTTTATTAAAAAATTATTTTTCTTTATATGTATTTTGTTATATCTCTGGGAATGGTTGCTAAGGAACAGATTTTTTTGTTGTTAATGGGTTAACAGATCATTATTATCTAGTTAATTTAGCGTTCTTATGTAATTGGAGATTTATGCTCCATATCCTAGAGAAAGATATCATATAAGTGACCGTTAGGGTCAGCGAGGATTTATGGGGTATAAGGATTATTTTAATTATTGTCATTCAACCATTCATAACGTAATAGAACGTACATTTGGGGTCTTGAAATCACGGTTTAGATTATTAAGATTCATTCCTGCATATTCAGTTGGGAGGCAAGGGTTACTGATCATCACATGCTATATGCAACATAATTTTATTAGAATGATGATGCCAAACGACTTCTTATTCGAGGAATGGAGGAACATACAGCTCAATCTGAATGACCGTATAGTTGGTGACCCGGCAGCTTCAGCACATCATCCTGATGGCATGAATATCATAAATATTGTGATTGTAAGAGTGTAGTTTGATTATTCAAACTTTTTAAAATTTCCAAGTACATTTTGATTCATTGAAATTTATGTATTAGTTCTCATCAAGTATTGATGATATATGAGGCGTAAAATTTTATTTTACTGTAGGTGTTGTGATAGATTACTTATTTTTCCAATTCTATACACAAATTTCTTTTAATAAATTATTGCTCGATACATAATTTTTATAATAATAAAAATATAAAATAAACTGATTTTATAAATATTTCATAATTATTTAAGAATGTTGTAAATAAAATATATTTTTATTTGATATTTTTTATAGAATTTGATTTTATAAAAATATTATCATCTTATAATATTATTATGAATTATATTATAAAACAAAATTGGGTATGTAATTTAAAAAATTATTATTACTTATTTATAACTATATTTATAAATAAAACAAAATTATTACAAATATTATACAATTATTTGTGGGATCCACATCTGATCTCTTCTCTAGTATCTTAAAACCATCTCATCTCACTTCCAATTCAAACACATAAAATTTTCAAAAGGGCAGTGCTACAGCCCCCGCTGGGGGCTCCCGCTGGGGTGTAGTGTTTTTTTTTTATGTGTTTTTTTAAAAATTATTTTTTATATAGATTTTTTAATATTTTTTAATATTTTTAAAAAATAAAATAAATTTAGAATATCATTAAAAAATATTTTCTTAATCAGAAAGTAAAAAAAAAATTATTAAAAAATAATTCCTTAATCACGAAGTAAAATAAAAAATTATAATTTTTTAGTTTACTTCATAATTAAGAAAGTATTTTTTAATAATATTATATTTTTTATTTTATTTTTAAAAATTTTTAAAAATAAAATAAAAAATATAATATTATTAAAAAATACTTTCTTAATTATGAAGTAAACTAAAAAATTATAATTTTTTAGTTTACTTCATAATTAAGAAAGTATTTTTTAATAATATTATATTTTTTATTTTATTTTTAAAAATTTTTAAAAATAAAATAAAAAATATAATATTATTAAAAAATACTTTCTTAATTATGAAGTAAACTAAAAAATTATAATTTTTTAGTTTACTTCATAATTAAGAAAGTATTTTTTAATAATATTATATTTTTTATTTTATTTTTAAAAATTTTTAAAATCATTAAAAACATCTATATAAAAAAAGAATTAAAAAAACACATATAAAAACACACTAGAGCCCCAGCGGGAGCTCCGAGCGGGAGCCCCCAGCGGGGGCTCTAGCATTTTCCTTTTCAAAAACCATCTCAACTCACAAATCTCACTACTATTCACAAACTATTTCAACTCATCTCATCTCTCGCAGGCCTAACAAGCAGTCTCGGTCTCAGAAGTAACCAACTCTTCACCAGAGCAATGCGGACGATGATGACGAGAATGTGAAGCAGCTCAAGAGTGTTCTTCTCTCTATTTGTCCCTGCAGGTAACCTTATTCTTAATCCTCATTACAAGCGATTTTTTATTTTTATTTACCTTTTATTTTTTATTTTCGTGTAAAACCCTAAACCCTAAAGACACATATCATCAATGATTTGCAGGAATGTCTTAATAATACTAACAGGAATTGGAAATCTTGCCAGATGGGTGTGGCATGTCATCTATCACCTTCTCTCATTTTTTTTGTTTTGTTTTAATTTTGTGTTTGGGTTTTATATATATGTGGGTTTAGTTAGTTACTTTGCATATGGTCAGTGTTTCAATTTATTTTGTGTTAACATGATCTGAAAATTACTTGACAAAAGTTCAAGCTTTGGGGGCGTGCAATGAAAGAAGAAAAAAAATGACTGAGTGAAACGAGGATTTTGCCTTGCACAGACTACTCGTTTGTTTTCGGAAAACTCTCATCTCATCTCAATTTCATTATTACACTTTTTCAAATTCCAATACAAAATAAAAGAAACAATTCAACTTTTTCAAATTTATCTCATATTCTCTCACCTAATCATTACAACTTTCTCAAATTTCAATACAAAATAAAATAAACAATTCAACATTTTCAAACTCATCTCATCCCAAATTTCTTTATGCGTCTTCAAAATCACATTTTTTGAAGATTGATTTTACATATAAAAAAAACCTCTCATATTGGATTATGTATCTTTGAACCAAATAATAATAAAATTTTTTTATTTTTTTCTTTAAATTATTAATTTTTATATATTTTACAATTAGCACTATGTGCTCAGAAATTTCAATTCCATATATCTAAATATTATCAATTTCATATATCAAAATGACCAATTTTATCAATAAATATTAATACGTACTAAAAAACACTTTATATCATCAACTTAATACAAATTTCATATATCAAAATTATCTTAATATAAATTTCATAAAATTGATTTTAATAGGTAGGATAGAGAAAAAGCAGTAAAATAATGTTTAGAAAGTGAATAATATTTCTTCAAATTTGAAAAAATATTATTCATAGCTATGTAAAATTTTGAATATGCATAATTCAATATTGACCAATCTAAAGAAATATTATGTAAATATAAAGATGCATAAAAAGATGCATAAGCCATTGCCAATGCTCTAAATATTATGGTTGACATACTTTAGTTGAGTGTGTATTTACTTTGCTCTCGATCAATTATGTCCACATTTATTTCTTGTGTGATTTTATTGCTTGGCACTTGCATTCTACATGGAATGTAAACCCTAAGAAAATAGAGCTTGTGGGGTAGTTAAGGAAGAAAAAGTTATGCTTATTAGCTCACTAGTTTTTACTTTTCATGACAAGAATATTAGATTGATATATAACTTTAACATGTGACGAAACGCTTTTATTTATTTTTGGTTCGCTAATTGTTTTAAATCTAGGCATTTATTTTATCTAGTAGATGATGTTAAATTGAGTCAAGTATTTTAAAATCTTTTAAATATTTTAAAAGTTTAAATTATTTAAATGAACTATTTTTAGTATTATTAGACTAAACCTAAAATTTTAAGCCAGCCTCTTTAATGTGTAGAGTTTCAAAAATAATATAGTATTATGAATTTATTTTATTTAAATGATTTTATTTTTTTGGAAATATTTACTTAGTTAATTATTTTATTTTATTTTAAAAATTCTATTTATTTAGAATAATTTAATTCTCTTAGAAATATTTTATTAAAATTCATCATTTTATTTGACTATAAAAAATATTATTTTTAGATCAATAAAACAAAATTTAATTTAAATATAGTCTAATCCCCTTACATTATATTAAAGATTCTTTGATTTCTTACAGGTAGGTTTGGATAGGAAGTTTAGATGAAATGAGATGAAATGTTCTGTCGAAAGTTAAATAAAATATTATTAAATTTAATTTTTTATTATTATTTTATTTTAAAATTTAAAAAAATTGAATTATTTATTATGTTTTTATATAAAAATTTAAAAAAATTATAACAATAAGATAAAATAAAATAAGATAGAATTGTGTATCCAAATCCATTCCGTATAAAAGTCAGAATTTAATTTCTCTTAGATTAAAAATCAGAATTTTTTAATTCCCTTTACTCTTTTCCTCTCACTCTCCCCTACACAACGCCGTCAACACCCC